>VSMD01022847.1:0-22036 GCA_008750895.1 Mirza zaza | reverse complement strand
CCCCCACCTCCAAATAAGGTTTTTGCAAATGTGCTCCAGGTCCCACCCCTGTCCTAACCAGGGAGAAGGCAGCATGCTTGCTTGAGAAGCATTGGAGCCAGAGGAGGGGGTGATACCACTGAGGTCACGCTGGAGTTTACTTTTGTCATTCCTGATAAATACTGAGTATTCGCAGGAAGGAATAGTAGGTTTCAGAAGGGAAGATTTAGGGAAAAGGAGGATGGGACTATGCCAATGAATCTGCCTCAATTTAATGACTAGTAGGACCACACTGGAATGAAAAAATAGAATCGAGAGAGTGATCTCCCAGTTTCAATGGAAATAAGCCCCAAGCTACCTGATAAAAATCCAAAACACCTCCTTTCCTTCAAAGAGTTCTGTTCAACCTAAGGGCCTGGCCTAGAGTGGAAGAGCTTCCTTGCTCTTCACAATGATAGGTGAGTAATAAATGTTCCTAGTTAGAAAAAAAGGCACACAGTTTTCCAACATTTTGATTATTGGAGATTCTATCTATGGCCAACAGCAATTCCATTTTGTAATTTTAAAGATTCTTTGGTCTACTGGAATTAGCTAGCCCTAATGATAATGACGTTATGTTAGGACTTCGGAAGGGGCATTGACTATTTCAAACCATTAAAAGATATATATCATGCCTACAGACTACCAAAGCAATTAAGTCAAATATGTAGTGAAAAACGATCAATTAGTCTTTTCTTTAGGTATCATATACCTAAAATCTGTATTAACTTCTAATGAAAAACAGCTTAATCATAACAATTCCTGAGTTCTAGTTCTAGTCTAATAAGGCTTAATTAGAAACCAGCATGATAAATTTCTTCTCCTTAAAATGTTTTCCAAAGGATTAGCTGAATTTTAGAAAATCCTACCACCTTTTTATTATGAATAAACTTCTCACAAGTAAATGGCATAATCAGTGACTTAATATTTTTTCTCCAAGGGCAAGGTTATCTATCCTCTAAAGCAAAGCAAAATGTTATCTTCTACTATATTCGAATGGTCCATATTAAGTAAAAATTTTACTATCTAGAAAAGGTCATTTATCAGGAGAAATGCAACACCAAAAGTGACTTCTGCTGTGGCTGGATGTGAAAGGCTAATCATGATTTCTAGCAAGAAACTTATTCTGAGAAAAGATAAAATTAATAGTAATTATTCTTCGGGCTAACACAGGAAACTGATAACAGTATTTCAAACAATTGCTTCTTTTTCCTATCTTTTTTTTTTAATGATGTAGAGCAATTGCTTGTCTAATGAAGGGACTCAGTAAATAAATTACACATTACTTTCAGCTGATTACTCTGAAATAGGGAAATTTCCACCCCAGCAATTGCTCTTCAGAAACGAGACGAGCCTCTTGCTCACATCAGACCCCACAATCTAATGTTTATTGTTAAAATATTCATAATACTCCACATTCACCATTAATCACCATTCTTTTTCATATATACACACTCACTCACACATACACACACAAAGTTGTCAAAATTGACTTTCATTTTTGAACATTTCTCACTCATTACTGGGTAAAGACCAGAGTGTGTACTTATACTTTAAGAAACGCAAAGTACTTGAGTTTCTACAATAAGTATTTTCATTCACTTGCTCTATAGTGAAACTATAATAAACACAGATGATCATAAACACTCTCAATTCTGAAATCTGCACAAACTTTCAACTCCCTGAGAGACTCGAGGCAGAAAACAAACTTCTTACATTAGCATTCATCAACTTTCATAGTCTTTTTAAAGATATTTACAGTTAGATCATTGTAAAAATCACACTTCCATCTACACTCTGAATGGTGGTTCAGCACCTTGGGGCCCTCCCTCCCTGCACCCACCTTGTTGTGCGAGGATAAATGAGTTACAGTAATAACCCTGCAAATATCCTGCCTTGTGATTGAAATGTCACCTTAATGCAGACTTCATATTTTGGCTTCTGTGAAGGTTTAAAGGTTAAAGGCATCATAAATTATGCATTTCTTTCTATGCCAGGCCCATAAAAGGTGCTTTTACTGTTCATTAAACATATTACTTCTAAGTGGGCACGGGCTTTTTTTTTTTTTTTTTGAAGTGCCGAAACAAAACCGTTTCCATTATGTTTATGACTGGTATCCTGGAGAGCCATAACAGTTTGGAATTAGGAAACTGCTAGAGTCTGTTGTTCCAGAATGTGTAGCAACTGTGGACGTACACAGTGTAATTACCCACTCACCGTTTGGATGGCGAGACACTAAAAAAATACGAGCCAGCAGACTGCTCTGCTCCTGGGAGAACAATAGTTCGGCAAACCCCACATCATCAGCAACAGTTAGGGCTTCCCCCTTCTGCCCTTGCCCCAATTTGCAGATGTGAACAGGGATCCGAGAGACACACAATACAGACTGTCCCTAACTCTGCGCCAGAGCAAGCTCTACCCGGTGGATGCCCCTGTAAACAGCACCCTCGTACATACCCTTCCTAGTCAGCGCCTTGACTTTCTCACTTACGTTTTGTCACCTCCAGCTGAAGTACAGCCCTAAGAGACTCTTTTTTCCCTTTTACACCTGCACATACTGCATCTGCGAAGACTGAACTCATTCTCTCAACGGGTGTGGTGAGGACCACACCCATTCATTTGCTAGCCTTCAGGAGCAGACTGCAGATTTGGCTGGATCTGCCTCTCTCCAACCTCAGGCCAAAGGGACCAAAGCCGGACACAAGCGACTCAGCCAGGCCACGACCGTCCCCAGCTCTGCACCTTTGTCTGGCTGTGGTGGACGGTTCTGGAGATGATGGATTGCCTGCTTTAAGAACCAGAGTTTCCAGAGCTTCTTTCCAGGGGACAGCCCGCACGCCTTGACAACTTAGTGACAAAGTTGTTTCTTCCTCCTCTGCTGCAACGCCCTTCCCTCTCCACCTCTCCACCGGCACACAGGCGCTCGCACGCACGCACGCAGCCTCGCTCCCTCAACTTACCAGTTTAGACTTGGCGCGTTGCAAAAATTCTTCCATGTCGCCGCGAGGGCTTTGGACCAGGGGTGCCCGGAGGGGCACAGAGGAAGATCTCGGCCCGAGGGAGAGGAGCGGGGTCGCGGGAAAGGGCCCCTCTCGGGCGCAGCGACCGACCGCTCGCTCCTGCCGCTCGGAGGCGGCTGCGGCGGAGGCTGTGGTCGCGCCCTGGGCTGTCCAGGGCCCCGCGCTCCACCCCTCGCCCCGCCGCCCGCCCCGGGCGCCCGGCTCTGCCCTAATAAGGAAAGTGGGCGTGCCGCCCGGGAGCCCCGGGGAGCGCCCGGCACGCGCGGGGGCACGCGCCTCGGGGCCGGGGCGCGGGGGCGGCGAGGGGCTCCTCCGCCAATGGCAGGGCCCCGCTGCGCCTCCTGACGCGGCGCGCCGAAAGATGCCGCAACCATGGACAGCGCCCAGAAGTGCGCGCCAAGTGCGAGGGGCTGCTGCGGGGGAGGCTCTGCCGCAGGCGCCGCCGCGGTCCGCGAGGGAAGGTGGGAAGAGCGAGCCAGGTCCCAGGAAGGCCCCTCCTCGGCCAGCGCCTCCCCGGCTAGCTGGCACGTTACGGAGTGTCCCGGCGGTCACTTAATGAGCTGGCCTGCCCGCCTGGCCAGGGATGCACTCAGCTAGATTGGCGCGGGGGCGCGGGGGCGCGGGGAGTGCGGGGGTGCGGGGAGTGCGGGGGTGCGGGGGCGCAGGGGCCGCGGTGGGGGGGGCGTGGGAGGCGCGGGGGGCGCGGGGGCGCGGGGGCGCGGGGGGCGTCCTACTGAACTGAAAGCAGTACGACCTTGATGAGCAATCGTCAGCCCAGCAGGCCGAGAGGTTGCGCTAGGCTAATTCTTTCCTCCCTACCTTCCAAACATACCCACCCAGCAACGGGCATCCGCAGTTCATTCCAGCTGGGTGCCCCATGTCGGCCCTGGGGCTAGTACATAGATGTGTCTTTCTGCAGTCCCCTTCCTCTCTCCGGCGCGTATGCGCAGGGAAAGCGGGGCCAGCAGAACCTTGTCGCTCCACGTGCGGCCCGCAACCGGCAACATCAGCATCGCTGCGCTCATTAGAAATGAAGAATCTCAGTTCCCTCTCTCCAATTTACAGAAGAAGAGTCCGTGTTTCCGTGAGATCCTCAGATGACTTTTATGCACATTAAAGTTTAAGAAGTACTGCAGTCAGCGCCCACGTGTAGCTGCGGATCTTCTTCTAAGCCGTGGAGTTGTGTCGGGTGCACTCACTGGCCTTGTCCGGGCTTTCCCTTACATCTGAGCCTTGGCATCCCCACCTCCGAGACCCTTCTTGCCCTGACTACACATTAAAATCACATCAGAATTCACCCGAGGTTTTAAAAAATAATGACACCCAGGCTTTAGGATGTAGGCCAATTAAATCAGTATCTGTGGGTACGGGGTCACGCATCAGTCTGGTGTAAAAGTGACCCAAGTGATCCTGCACCCAAGTGCAGCCCGGGCGTGATGCTCTGGTTCTCACCTACAGGGCTGGATAATCACAGCTTTCAGTGGCTCATCCCCGGAATTTTAAGCTTAATACAACCGGCTTAAAGGGCCTAAGAATGTGCATTTTTTCACAATCTTCCAGGGTGAGCAGGTGCTGCTGACCCAGGTACCACACTCTGGGAAGGAGTGGAGTTGGGGTTATCTTTCTCCAGAAAGCCTCCCCTGATGCAGTCCTCTCTTCCCATCCCTAAACTGAGTCAGTTGCCCCTTCTGTGTTCTCTCATAGTAACTTACATTTTCTATTCTGCGATAAATTGCCTGAATACTTGTCTGTGTCCTCCAGGCTATGAATTTCATGAGGACGGGGACTTTCCCTGTCTCATTCATTGATGGATTCTCAATATAGATATTTTAATGAATAAGTGTATATTGGAAAGCTTTTTGCCCTCTCTGTCTCTCTGTCTTTGTGTGTTTGTGTGTGTGTGTGTGTGTGTGTGTGTGTGTGTGTGTGCATGCGAACATACACTCACCTCGAGATCCAATTTTTTTTTTCAGGAGGATCCAATGAAAAGAAATGAGGAGAGTCTACAGATCTGATTAAGGGAGAGTGATAGGAATTAAGTTCCAGCTTAAGGAACTTAATTAAGGAATTAAGCTCCAGGTCACAGGCAGATGATGAGCTATGTGGAAGCTGAAGATTCTTTCTGCTTCTTTTGCTGACTTAAGTAATTTAAAACCAACCAGGTAAAACAAGTGTTTTGTCAGCCTTTAAATCTGTGATGTTGCACACAATTCAAGTAACGTTACTGAGAAAAATTCCTGAGAATTCATTCCTTGCCTCTGACTTCAGTGGGGAATTTAGCAACAATTACATAACATTGTTTTATTCTTCTGACTTTTAATCATAGGTATTCTGGATAGGTATTATGCAGCCTTGGAATTAAAAAAAAAGAAAACATTTCTGGTAAACTCAAATGCCACCATCTATCTCCCCTACTTTTTCTCCACCAATAATGCTCCTTCAGAAGTTTACCAAAATTTACCTCCTCCATGAAGCCTTCCTGAACTGACCACCGGTATTAATTTCCTGAGGCTGTTGTAAAAATTCCTACAAACTCCATGGCTTAAAACAACACAAATTTATTATCTTACAGTTCCATAGGTCAAAAGTCCAACATAAATCTCAATGGGCTAAAACTCAAAGTATCAACAGGCTGCATTCCGTTTTGGAGGCTCTAGGGGACAATCCATTCTTTGCCATTTCCAGCTCCTAGAAGCTGCCCACATTCCTTGACTTGTGGCATCTTCCTTCATCTTCAAAGCGGTAACATTGCATTTCCCTGACTTTTCCTCCAACCTCCTCTTCTGCTTTTAAAGGGTATGGCTGCTCCGTTCCTGCTCCACTTTTTAAGGGCCTTTGTGATTACATCTGGCCTATTTGGAAAATCCAGGATAATCCCTTTATTTTAAGCTCAGTTGATTAGCAGCCTTAATTTCATCTGAAACCTCAATTCCCCTTTGCAATGTAACCTCACATATTCATAGATTCTGAGGATTATATTGTAGGCATCTTTGGGAGGTCATTATTCTGCATACCACATAGCCCATACCTGTGTTATTTGGTGGCTATCAGATTTTGATCCTCAGTTTTTTTATAATTCCATAGCAGCAAAAAATCTAGTGCCTTTAACCCTAGATATTGTCAACTCTGGCTACACAGTGAAATCACTTGTGGAGGTCAGGGTTCTCTGAAAAATACTGATGCTCCAAGCTCCATCTCTAGAAATTCTGAATTGAGTGACCTCGACAGGGGCCTGGGCGTCAGTATTTTTTCAAAGCTCTCCACATAATTCTCTGCGTAGCTAGAGTTGGGAACTACTGCTGATGTTAGATGAACTTCCATTCCCCACTCACCCACATACAAAACCTGAATTTCCCTTTGATTTATTACCTTCTCCCACCTTTATGGCCAAACAATCCCTGGTCCAATGTCTTCAACCTTTAAAAAGGCCTCCTTCTGGCCGGGCTCGGTGGCTCACGCCTGTAATCCTAGCATTCTGGGAGGCCGAGGTGGGTGGATTGCTCAAAGTCAGAAGTTCGAAACCAGCCTGAGCAAGAGCAAGACCCCATCTCTACTATAAATAGAAAGAAATTAATTGGCCAACTAATATATATAGAAAAACTTAGCCAGGCATGGTGGCACATGCCTGTAGTCCCAGCTACTCGGGAGGCTGAGGCAGGAGGATTGCTTGAGCCCAGGAGTTTGAGGTTGCTGTGAGCGAGGCTGACACCATGGCACTCACTCTAGCCTGGGCAACAAAGCAAGACTCTGTCTCAAAAAAAAAAAAAAGGCCTCCTTCAACTTCCTTCCTTTATACTCCAAATTCTACCACCATAATTCAAGTATTGCATCTGAACCTAAAGTTCATCCTTCTCTCACTAAGGTCCTTTGCATTTTGTTTGTAGAACAATCCCACTTCCTTTGCTCTTTTCTTTTCTCTCTCAGGTTTCTTGATTCCTGGACTCCCCCATTTGAGACCTGTATCTGAGCTGTCTTTATCTTGCAATTCATTATCAATATCTTGAGTAGATTAACAGGATGACTGTTATGCATTGAGTGCTTGTGTCCCCCCAATCTTCATATATTGAAGCCCTAAATACAACGTGATGGTATTAGGAGGTGGGGCCTTTGAGAGCAATTATGCTTAGATATCACAAAGGTGGAACCCCCATGATGGAATTAGTGTTCTTATGAAAAGAGAAAGAGAGACCCGGCCGGGCGCGGTGGCTCAAGCCTGTAATCCTAGCTCTTTGGGAGGCCGAGGTGGGCGGACTGTTTGAGCTCAGGAGTTCGAGACCAGCCTGAGCAAGAGCGAGACCCCATCTCTACTATAAACACAAAGAAATTAATTGGCCAACTAAAATATATATAGAAAAAATTAGCCGGGCATGGTGGCACATGCCTGTAGTCCCAGCTACTTGGGAGGCTGAGGCAGGAGGATCGCTTGAGCCCAGGAGTTTGAGGTTGCTGTGAGCTAGGCTGACGCCACGGCACTCACTCTAGCCTGGGCAATAAAGTGAGACTCTGTCTCAAAAAAAAAAAAAAAAAAAGGAGAGACCCGATATTCTCCCCCTCTCTCCCCACTCCCCCCATGCCAGCACCATGTGAGGACACAGAAAGAAGATGGCCCACTTATAAGCCAGAAAAGAGCTCTCACCAGAAATCAAATTGGCCAGCACCTTGATCTTGAACTTCCTAGCCTCCAAAACCGTGAGAAATAAATGTCTGTTGTTTAATCTTGCCAGTTTACGGTATTTTGTTATAGCAGCACAAACAGACTAATACAATGGTAGTGTTAGAAAAAAGGAAGAGACTTTAAGGATCATCTAATCTCAACTCCTCCTTCCCACCTCCTCCCTCCATGGAGAGGGAGCCATGGCCAAAGTAGGTTAGTATCCTGCTCAGAATAACAGAGCTACTTAGAAGCAGAGCCAGGACTGGAACTTAGCTCTCTTTCATTCCTTCCTTCAGCATTTATGGAGCATTGATGATGCTCAGGTTGGCATATGTCTAGCCCAAGATACATAAGACGTGATCCCTTCCCTAAAAGAGCTCAGAGTCCAGTCACTATAATATAAACAGGTGAATGCAGTGATTGAGAAATCCATATGGTTTGATACTAGTTGAGATGTAATATGGTGTAGTAACTAAAATCTGTATTCTCATTTTTGCTCTGGGTGGAAGATTAAACATGGCTGCAAATTCTTTCATACTCCTCCCAATAGTGATAGGGTCTCTGTTCCATGTCCTTGAATCTAGGAGAGCTCCATGACTTCCTGAACAATAAAATATAGCAGAAGTGGTATCATTGCCAATTTCTGGGGCCAGGCCTTTTGAGATTGGCAATTTCTACTTCTTGTCGTTTGGAATACATGCTCTTAGAACCTACCCTTCATTTCATAAGGAAGCCCAAGTGGAGAGGTCCACACACAGAGGAACTAAGCTACTGCCATTAGCCATTGGGGTGAGCCATTTTGAAAATAGAATCTCCAGCCCCAACCAAGCCACCCTTCCTGATGCCACATCGAACAAAGTTAAGCTGTCCCTGCTGAGCTCTTCCCAAATTCTTGACTCACAAAATTGTAGGATATAATAAAATGGTCATTATAAACCATTAAATATCTGGGATTTGTTCCACAGCAATAGATAACCAGAAAACCTGGCCATTTATTAGATAAGAAACTGGGACAAGTTATCCTTTCTAAGTCTCGGTGTCTTCATCTTATTAAAAAATAGGAATAATATTCCCTTTTAAGATGGTTGTGAAGGCTAAATGCAACAATGCATGCAACAATGCATGCAAAGTGCCCAATTCCTGGTCAGTAGCTGCCATTTTTGTCATTTCCAAGTGTCTGTTAAGGAGAGGAGACACTTAATGCAGTGGTTTTGAGTGAAAGTAAGAGCTTCCATGAAGAGAGCCCAACAAGAGGAGAATCTCCAAGTCAATTGTAGAGGGATCAGCAGTCACTAAGAATGTGAAACGATCTGAGTATAATTTGTGTCTATGCTACAGCACGTAACACCTCCTGAGGCCACGCTTCTCTGCAACCTAGGCTTTGTATAATGAAAGGCCTGTTTCAGAAAAAGACACTGCAGATGTTCCCTAGCAATAACACATCTACCTGTATTATTTATTGGCGAAATTTGAGTTCTTTAGGGTTTGTGTGTTTTATACTCCCAAATTACCACTCCTCACCCCCGTGGAACACTGTGTCTTTCCCGTATAGGCTCTCATAGGGACAGTGTAGCTCTGCACCCATCTCCTGGTGCTCTTACGTTGTCAGCGCCACCATGAGGGCATCTGAAGTTATCCTTAGCAGAGGCAGCTGCCCTGGCGTTCACAGCAGCATGATAGCAGAAAGCTTGGATGTGACACCCAGCTCTATACTTTTGGGCAAGTACTTTTGGGCAGTTAACCTCTCTGATTATTAATCTCTTTATCTGTGAATTAGGAAAAATAATACCTACCCTAGTTACTTTATAAGATCGTCATTTAAAAAAGCAAATGCTATCATCCCTACATATGATGTAGGGATGTAGGGAAATGTTAACCATGGAAAGGAGAATAGGTGGGTTAAAAAATACCTGGCACGCACCATCCTTTTAAGAATGAAATGGAGCTGGAATGGCAGGTGCTGACTCACCATCCGGGCTCATTACCATAATAGCTTCCCACTGACCAGCCACACCTCTGACAGGTATGGTCTCCTTTGTGCAGGAGTGTTATGTTAGCTGCTTTTAGATTATTTCATACAACAGAAGGGGTTTAAGAACCTGAATCTCACAAATGAACTAGGTTTAAAAGCATTTCAAGCTTCTTTCAAGAACAAGAGACAGAAGCAGAACTAATGTGCATTTAAGAGTGCTTCTCATTTAGCTTTTAAGCAACTGTTAAATGCCTGCTTTTTGTCCTGTGGATCGTCAAATATTACCCATTTTGGCAATTAATATTAAGAAAAATTAACTTTTTTTTCTTTTGTGTTTTGGCAAGAATATCTGAAATTTTTAAAGTAGGCTCTGCAAGACTTTTTTTTAAAAAAAGGAGTCTGTAGAGCCATTATCTTCTCTGAGCTTCTGTTAAGAAAGAGGAAAGAGGGGTTATTAGAATTGTCAGATATGTATTAGCAAGTGGCAGGTTCCAGATCTCATGGGAGAATGTCCTGAGAGTGAAATGCCCAGGCTTTGAATAGGGTACATACTATTTGCGTCATTTCTGGGAAGCACAGACATCTTGTAGAGCAATGAATTTAATTTGAAAGGACAGCAGAGGAGAGAGGAAGTACTCTGGCTCTATGAGTCATCAGGATAATAAGGCAGTGGCCGCCACTCTCAGATCTATGGCCTGGTGAAAGACAGGGAGATGGCCTTAAAGTCTCGGCTTCCACTCAAGCTATACTACTAAGGCCAGGTGGTTCATGTTTTACACACTCTCCTCCTGCAGAAAGGCATCTCAGTTCCCTTCAAAACAATACTGCATGTTTCACAGTTATAGTATAAACTTTCACTTATAGCCCCATCATGCATTTCCACTGGAAACGTGTTTGGCAAGAATCATGGAATGTTAATGATTTGCAAGTCCTATGAGTCTATCTTTGCAATAACCCTATAAGGTATAGAGCAATGGGGACTACAATGACCTCATTTTAGAGATAAACAAACTGTGGCCCAAAATTGTTCACTGACATGCCCAAAGATTGAAATCCAGACCCGGTATTCCAAAGTTCAAGCCTTTTTCATTAAAAAGGCCAATGATTATTGAGTAGTTGCTTTGCATAAAATATCATTTTAATCATTTTACATGTATTAATAGCATTTAGTTCTCCAAACAAATGTATAAAGCAGGTACTATTATTAACCTCATTTTAAAGATGTGCAGACCAAGTTACAAAGATGCAATTTTCACAAAATTACCCAAGGAGTAAGTAGCCAACCCAGGATTTTGACTCAGGTGACAAGGTCCAGAGCCCAGGTACTAAACTACCACACATTGTGAACTGCCTGTTCATTGTGAACTTAAGGCTGGAGAAAAAAAATAAGGTGTTACTCTACAACTCTTTCAACTGCTCTTCTACACTTAGGAATGAGCTGATTTCACTCTTACCTACCCAATACTTCTTAGGCACATCTCTTACACCTGCTGCTTGCAGAAGCACCAGAGAAATCACCAGAAGGAGAGAGGTGAAAGTCCCGGAAGCCTGGGCATCATAAGTCATTTAAAATTCCTGTCATAGATTATGGCTCAGCTAAATAGTTGCTCTTTTCCCCACTATGTACTCCTTTACCCAGCCTCCATCCTCACCACTCTCTTCCTCTCCCCATCCTGAACACCTCCTCTCTGCCCCCAGAAAGTGGAAAACATTACATACCAATGGTCAGAGGCTTCAGTTTCAGTCCTTTGGGTGGTGATTTTAGCACTCCAGGTCTTTGTGTCCTAGGAAAAATGCTGTATTTGAGTGAATGTTTCCAACCTAAACTGAATCACATAATTATTAGATCCATAAAAACATGAAAATATATGTGGAGAAATTAAGCCTTATTTTTAATAAAAAGTCTTTGAATATCTTTGTAGCTTTGGATGTTTGTGTAACACATGGAAGGATTATGTTAAGATGGCATAAAAATGTTTATCTGTAAAAACAAAAAAATCAGGTACTTAAGGAACATCAACTTAAAGCTCAGTAATGAAGAGATGTAAACCAACAAGCTTGGAAAGAGAAAATTAACTAGCAGGATTTATTGAAAGTATATGTTTTCTTATGTTTTAAATGCTGATGTCCTCAGAGGAATTATCTATTAATGACAGGAAGCCTAAAAAAAAAAGACTCAAATTTCAGGTTAAAAGATGCTGCTAGATTGTTGTTTAACAAAGGCCATTGATCTCTCTTCTTACACAGTGATGACATTTCACTTAGAAAAAAAAATGAATCCAGCATTTAATGTGTTTTCAGTAATATTGTATAGAAAGTAGTAAAATAAAAATGGATGTAAAAAAGTGTCCAACAAACCATCAAATTCAATGAGAGCAAAAAATTATTTGCTCTGCATTTCCCTTCTCTGAATCTCTGCATCATAAAACCACTGAAGTTCCCGGAGGAAAGGAAGAAGGAAATCCAATTCCATTAATATAGAGCTGTAGCAGCCAGCTGTAGCATTTGTCTTCTTAAATGTATTTTCTTCAGCCTGGGCAGCACAGCGAAGGACACACTTCCCAACATCTCTGTCAAACTCTCCTTGACCTACTCCCTGGGTGACCCCACCTGGAATTCAGCTCCCCTGGGAAGCATTGCTTCTGTTTCTCTCAAGGGCTTATTCGTGTTACTACTAGACTCAGCTCAGAAAGTTAAGTTAGGAACAGATACTATCGCTGCTGGATTCTGGATCCCTTCTCTCACGCTTCCCTCACCACTACCCCCAGCCCCTCTCCCTCTTACTTTCTTTTTTTTTTTTTTTTTTTTTGAGACAGAGTCTCACTTTATTGCCCAGGCTAGAGTGAGTGCCATGGCGTCAGCCTAGCTCACAGCAACCTCAAACTCCTGGGCTCAAGCAATCCTGCTGCCTCAGCCTCCCAAGTAGCTGGGACTACAGGCATGTGCTACCATGTCCGGCTAATTTTTTCTCTATATATTAGTTGGCCAATTAATATCTTTCTATTTATAGTAGAGATGGGGTCTCGCTCTTGCTCAGGCTGGTCTGGAACTCCTGAGCTCAAATGATCCGCCCACCTCGGCCTCCCAGAGAGCTAGGATTACAGGCTTGAACCACCGCGCCCGGCCCTCTTACTTTCATTGAATGAACTAAAAAAAAACATTTCTAAAACCAATTTTAGAATGTGGAGTCAGCAGCTAGAGAAAGCCTGCTCCATTGTCACTCCAAAGCATAATGTTGTTGTTTCTTTAACTATAAACCTATATAGATCCACCTTTCCCAATGGTTAAGTTAGTTGAAAAACTTTGTTGATGTACAATCCAGGAGAGGAAAATCATTGTTATCTGGGAAAACGTCATGGAAATCACCCAGATTTTATTCATTCAGTAACAGATGGTACCTTTGGGGATGCCAAATGTTTTGTGTTGGACGCTGTGTCGTTCATCAAACGTCAAGTTGAGGTTACTGATCCTCACATCTTCTTCCTCCCGTGGAACTGTAAGGCCCCAGAGGACAGGGGTTTGGTCTCACTCACCCCTGGATTCCCCACCCCACCCCTCCGGTCCCCACTCATTGCATTCTACATGGTGCTTTTTCCCTGGGAGGCCCTCAGATAATTATAATAAGTAAGTGTTGATCAACTCCCCTCTCACTGAAGCCTGAAAGGAGAGAGGTTCATTAACCAGGTAGAAATAGAAGGAAATGAAGATACTTTTGAAATGCCATATTAGGTTCTATAAAGTGATTAAAATGGTAGTTTTCAATTGTACTCGAAGACATCCCCTTCCAGAAATCTGACTCGGGTTTGTGCAGATCTGAAAACATTCCGGCTGGATGGAAAACCACAGCAAGTCACTAAGACCAGATTTACTGCTGGGCCATGCAGAAAAGACAACAGGAAGACAAAAAGATATTTTAAAATAATCTCGAATACATATGTTAATTGCCATTTCAATTCCTCAAATATTTGTGTATGCAAATATGCCCATTCAACACTGAATAATTAAAATTGAGGCAGACAGTTGAACTTTGCACACAGCAAAAGCAGCTGAGAGGAGAGAAAACCGACTTGGTAGGGGGAATGAAGACAGGAAACCTGGATTCTTTCTCTTTGTGATAAGGAAGACTTGTCATGACCCAGAGATCCAGGGAGCTCTGGAAAAAGCCCTAAATGGGGGAAAGACTCCTAGAAGGAGAAGGAAGGAATTAAGGATTTGTTCGGTCTTCACAAACATGTCCATGGCAATTCCCTGCATGCAGAGATAACAATTATTAAGCTCCTTCTAAGTCCTAGGCACTGTTCTAGGCACTAGAGATGCACGCAGGCTTGTGGTCTCACAGAGACATCGTGTGGAAGGAGACAGATATTGAGGCTCAGGACACAATACCCCAAAGCATGACACCTTGGAAACTGAGAAAACGGCAGAAGCAGGAAGGTCTCTCTGATCTTCTCTCATGCCTTCCTCCCCTGAAGCCGACCATAAAACCTAAGAAGTATCACTCTCTGACCTTCTCCTTCCCTTCTCCCCTGAAGACTCTCATGTGACAGGTGTCCTGCCCTAAGCATAGAGGAAGAAAAGTCACAGAGGGACACTGAGAAGAAACTGAACAAACAGGCCTTGCTAAGTTTCCCCAGTTAATTACCATTAGATCATACATCCTCCAATCATCCTTCTGCACAACTCTACATAAAAATGCAGTTTTCCCCTGGGTCTTTGGGGCTTCACTTCTGAAAGCCCCCGAGTCACATAAAACTTACATTATATACATTTATCCGCACTTCTCTTGTTAGTCTATCTTTTGTCACAGGAGCGTCAGCCATGAACCTTACAGTGAGTAAGGAAAAAATCTATTTCCTCCCCTACACAGACAATAAGCAATGAAATAATAATCAATTTGAAATGTTGGAGAGTAGCAAATGCTATGAAGAAAAAGCAGAATGGCATGATAATGACTGGGGAAGGACCAGGTCTACTTTAGATTAAGGGGCCAGGGAGGAGACATTGAGACGTGGATGACAAGGAGCAGCGGGCTGTGTAATGATGCAGGGGACGACACTTCAGGCAGAGGGAGCACAAGGGCAGATGCACTTAGGAAGCAGACCAGCACCACCAGCAGTACCCAGCATGCCCAGCACATGGGGAAAGGTGGGAAATGCGCTCAGATAGCGAGACGGGGCCAGCTCTTAGGGCTCACTAGATCAAGTAGGATGTAAGACTTTTATTTCAGATGTGGTGGGAAGCCACCAACGGAACGTGTTCTCACGAGTGGCTTTGTAGAGGTCACTCTGGCTGCTATGCAGAGGGGAAGGTTGTTGTGAAGCAGTGGGAGAGCCCCAGACTCCCTGGGGCTCTATCTCTTCACCTGCACAGGAGACAGTGATGGCTTGGACCAAGAGAGGTAGCCATGAAGTGAAGAAAAGGAAAACAACAACAACGGCAATAATAACAATAAATTTTGAAGGTAAAACCAACACGGAAGTAAAATAAATTGAGAATCCATTAATTGACTAAATGGGTCCAGTGCCGTATGTGTTAATACCATGGCATTAGTGATGGTAAAATTAATGGCATATCCCAGCCGTGTGCAGATTTACCACTGTTGAGTCACAACTCCTGATTTCACAAAATGGAAACTCCAGAAAGGGGCAAAAAGACCAAATCAAAATGATCCAATGTAGCAGATATTGGAAATTTCTTGGCTTCCTATTATTTGAATATTCTTCCATGTATTTTGTGAATTCCTCCAAAAAATGATGGAAGGCAGACCGCTAGCCCTGTAGTTGCCATTGCAAAATGATTCTCATTGTAGCATGGACGCATCAGTTATTCTTAGCATGGTGCCTTCAGAGCATCATGTGCTCTCTGATCCTACCTTGACAAAAACAAAAATCTTTATGATTTGTCTCTATAAGGGGGTCTGTCTACAGATAAAGGAACAAGAAGAGGACTAGCATTTTTTTTGACCTTTTAATATGGGCTAGCTCAATGACAGAAATCACAAAATATTTTATTTCACTTCATTTTCAAACTCTCTTTTCCAAAATTGATATCATTGACGGTACTTTACAAATTAAGGAGGGAGAAAAGAGGATAAGACAGTTTAGGAAACTTGCCCAATATCACAATGCTGGTAAGTAGCAAAATCAGGGCTTCTTCTTTGGTGCATATTCAAGAAATTTCAGTAAAGATTAAATTGTTTTCAATACTTTAAGGGCTACCTGACTGGTGTTTCCTTTATGGGGACATCGTTAAAATGAACCATGAGGCAACCTGGCCTTTTGCAGGTTGCATAAGTCTGTGTCACACAGAAAGGAGCAGATGAACCTGGATTCAAACCCAGACCTGTCTGATCCCCAAGTCCATGTCACTTTCAACCACACAACAATGACTTCTAAATAAACGAGCAACAGAAATATTCCTATGGTTGCCTCTGGCTCACACAGTTTTGAAACTTTGCAGTTGCTACATCTCCAGCAGGTCCTCATGTAGCTGTGGACTAGAATCACACTAATGATACTCATGATTTTCACAACTTTATTTCTGTAAGCTCGGCAAAGGGGAGAATAAAACAATTAAAATAATGTTAGAAGAAAAAAAGTTAATCATCGTAGTATGTACTTCATCCTGTACTTCCTTCATCCTCATCCTGTGATGGTTTATGATGTCTAGACCATTTATTTGTTCAGAGTAGAGAAATCCATTTGAGTGTGCTTTATAGATATTTTAAGGAGTTTTCTAGGGTAATTTTGACAGACTTGATTATAATCCTAGTGACTGACTTAACCACATGCAGCCCCACTGAACAGCCAACCGGATGCAGGATGCACACAGGAACAGAGCATCCCAACAATAACCTCGAGAAGAAGGCAGCCTACTGTGTTCCTGGAACATAGTAAGTGCTCAGTAAAAGTTTGTTGAATGGATGGATGAATGAACAAATAATTAGACAAATGAATAAGGATCTAGAATAAACACCTACATCATGCTTCAGTCCCAGTCATGCTCCAAGGTTCTCTTACAGCACTAGCAGCATGAGGGCCAGTGATCTGTCAGGCCAAAGAATTGGGTGGCAAGGAGACCCCAAAGGCAAAGTTCTTCACACTCTGTCAATTCCACTTTTAAATGCTTATCCAGTATAGTGGAAATTATTTCCCCTTTTCTCATTCCCAACCCTTCCCCCAGCTCCAGCCTACTGTTTCATCCTACTTTTTAAATCTCTCTTTTTGCCATCCCTTCTGGTCAGTATTTATTTGTCATGTGTCCCTTTTTGTCAGGGCTTTCCTTAGAATCTATGCATGTGACCGTATTTAGGAAAAGAGTCTTTGCAGGCGTAATTAAGCTACAAATCCGGTAATGAGATCATCCTGGATTGAGGGTGGGCCCTAAAGCTGACGCCAGGAGTCATAAGAGAAAGGCAGAAGGAGATGAGAGACACGGAGACAAAGAGAAGGTGATGTGAAGATGGAGGCAGAGATTGGATCCATACCTCTGCAAGCCAACGGACGCCAGGATTTCTGGCCATCACCAGAAGCTGGGCGATGAGCAAGGAACAGATTCTCTTTTGGAGCCTCCAGAAAGAATCAGCCCTGCCAACACCTTGGTTTTGGACTTCTGGCCTCCAGAAATGTGACAGAATTTTGTTTTATTAAGTCATCAAGCTTTTAGTAATTTCTTACAGTAGCCCCAGAAAACTGATCCACTTGGTGACTGCCTTGTCCATCTCTGGCCAGTGGCAATGACCCATTTATATTGCAATATTCCTATAACAAAGGGATGCTGAGATATAAACCGAGAAAAAGGATTTCTTCATGTCAAGGGGCAAATGTTTCAAAAGCATTGGCAGAAAATATTTGTGGGGGATATGGTGGTAATTTCTGCTGTACCCTTCAACTGACATTGAGCGGGTGACTGCCATTGGTATTACCAAGAAAAGAAAGCAATGCAGAAACCCTACAATTTGAAATGCTCCAAAGGTTATCAACATGCAAGGAAGCTCAGATCCAGAATCTGATCTTACTTTATATTTATATTACTTAATAAAAGTTATATATTTTATTAATATTTGCATTTTTAAAATAACTAGATTTTTTCCAATTGCTTTATAATAACGCTTGGTGTCTGTGTATAAGTGAATTACAGCCCTTACAATCATGGACTATAATTCTCTGATGGCAAAATTTCACAGTCTCTTTCATCACTGCTGCATTCTTCCGGTGAGGGCCAAATTATAGCATACGTAAATATGACATTCTGGCATCATGTTCTCATTTGGCAATCTGTGGAAGCTAGCTCAAATGCTACTTTTAAGGGAGTTTACTTTCTGTTGAGGGGGCTATTTTGATCCCATTACACCTGCTATGCAAGTGGAATTGGTTTCACAGAACCACTGACCTTCGGGATTCACTTATTGAACCCAGTCTCCCCTCACGCCCCCCCCACCCCCCCCCACACACATACTCTCATTCTATTGATGAGAACACTGAAGCTTTTCTAAGAGCATACAGTTATGTAGAGGTAAAGTGACTACTCTGTGCTCTTATCGGGTAGAAGTCTATCTTCTTCCACATAGGAATGTCTTGACCATCTCCTTTGTAGATCCTTGCAGGAAAAACCTACAAGGAGTAGTGAGGGAAAATGGAGCACCAATCTAGTTGGCCATATCAGCAAACCAAGCTGCGGAGTAGACATGTAATAGAAGAATCTGTCATATTCTTTGCATAAGAAGGCAAAGGCCTATAGCAAAGTAGGACTCTGGAGACCTTGACTCCTAAATTAGTGCTATTCTCATGAAGCCAGACTGGCTCCCTTCCTTGATCATTTCTCATAGAATCATAACTTCTCAGAACTAGATTTCTCAGTGGCCCAAACTTTTATTCTGCTGCAACTAAGCAGTTATTTGTTCTCTGAAACGGTCTCCTCAAGTAAGTGGTTCAAGTTTAGTAATTTAAAATTTCTAAAGTCAAACCGAAAATTACACTCAAAGCTATTGAAAAGGCAATCCTTCATTGGCACAGAACCAGGCAACCAAATAGGTCTTTTCCATCTTTTATTTCTGCATGGAGAGTAAAATGCTAAGACCTTTCAGCTCTTACAGGATTAGCCAAACATGAACAGTGAGCTTGCTAAAAGTTGATAAAAACCCCCCTTAAAGCGAGAAATGATTCTATGATCATTTCTCATAGAATCATAACTTCTTAGAACTAGATTACTCAGTGGCCCAAACTTTTATTCTGCTGCAACGCAAACAACACAACCCCATTAACAGAGTAGTTTACTAGCTACCGGGGTGTGTGCTGGGGTCAAAGTCAGGAAGAACCCCACCTGCGATCTGAAATGGAATGTTTGGGGTGATCATGGAAAATTAGCTAAGGGACTCCTGGAGATGCTAATCACTCTCTCTCCTTTCCTCCCTGTGTGTCACCAAGTTTGATGTTCCTTGTGGATCAACAATGTGTGCCAAAACAATTAGTTAAAAGGTTTTTATAAATAACAATTTTCCAAAGTGCACTTTTTGGAGTTATCACATAATTATGCCAAATGTCTGCAAAATTTGCTTGTCTTTACAATACTGACCTGGTTGAGTACAAACTATGCCTAAATATACCCAAAATTGTTTTCAACCTCTGAACAAGCTGTAGAAAAGCCAGAGAACAGGTTTTACGAATTATCAATATTAGCATATATAAATTACAAATAGAAAATGTTACTGTTTTAAGCACCAGTATGGATTTTGAGGTGAAAATAATGAGTCCTCATAAGCTATTAGGACTGGAGATTTGCACGCACTTTCCAGTAGTGTGCTAGCAAATGTTTAATAATTGTCTTCCCAAAAGAAGGCTCTGATGTAGTATTTGCTGGTTTCCATGGCCAATTTTAAGATAACAACATGATGTCAATGGACACAAAGTTGGGAAGAGATTAAAGACAATGAGCTCTCATAAGCAGCTACAAGCCAGCTTCAGGACACCACTGTCCCCTTTTAAAAATATATATAACAAGTGTCTAAAACATGCCTACTAAGAAAGCCTACTCTTAGGAATGTATTCTCAAAATATAGTCAAATAAATGTGAAAAAATGTATATCAAGAATCTTTGCAACAGGTTGTTTATAATATCAACAATTTGAAAAAAAAATTTGCTCATAAATATAGAAATATGGCTCCACCTGTTCACTTTTTTCTCCCTGCACTCCACCCTAAACCCTAGCAACCACTGATATTTTTTACTATCTCTGTATTTTTGCCTCTCCCACGATGTCATATAGTTGGAATCGTACAGTATGAATCCTGTTCAGACTGACTTCTTTCACTTAGCAGTAGGCATTTAAGGTTCCTACATGTCTTTTCATGGCTTAATAGCTCATTTCTTTCTATCACTGAATAAAAAGTAATTGAAATTACTTTTTAATTCCTAGTAATTAAATTATTAGGGCTAGTAATTAAAATTCATTAAATGTCATTTTCTCATTTGTAAGAATAATAATAGTGCCCACCTTGAAGGGTTGTTGTGAATGGTCAATGAAATGATATATATAATGTTTCTGGCACATAGCATATAGTTAATAAACATTGGTTCCCTCCCTCAATAATTTGGATATGGACAGCGTGTGGGCTGAATAACACCCTCCCTCCCCCCAAAAAAGAGGTCAACATCCTAATCCCTGTAAATTTGTTACATTGCATGGAAGAAGAGATATGTGATTAAGTTAAGGATCACAAGATAGGAGACTATCCTGTATTATCTGGTGAGCCCAATGTAATCACAAGAGTCCTTATAATAAGGAGATATGAAGGTGATGTGAGAACAGAAGCAGAATTGGAGTAATGTGGCCATGAGACAAGGAATGTGGGCAGCCTCCAGCAGCTGAGAAAGGTAGAGATTCTCCCCTACAGTCTGAGAAAAGAAACACAGTTCTGCTACACACATTGATTTTAGCCTTGTAAAAATCCGTATCAGACTCCTGACCTCCAGAAATGAAAGGTAACAAATGTGTATTGTTTCAAGCCACCAAGTTCATTGCAATTTCATCCAGCACCAACAGGAAACAAATACAGACCATTGATCTCAACATTCTCTTTCACTGGCTTCTAGTGTGCAAACTTCCCACATACAGAGGCTAGAAATCTAAAACCTACATATCCCAGAATCTCTTGCAGCTAGGGTTCTGACCATCTACTTAACCTTAGTTAGATGCACTTCTGCAAGTTTTGAAAAGTGGAAGTGAGGCGGAGATGATTTTCCTGCTGCTTTTGGCCGAATTTCACCGGAAAACCCAGTCACGAAGAGATATTTCTGCAGCAGCATTCCAGCTGAGTGATCTCAACTCCCAGCTTCATGGGAGTCAAGAGGCATTTGCATGGAGGCAACTGCAAATTCCTAATCTTGCAGCAGCCCTCTGATTCCCCACCTTCTTGGAAAAGGTAGTTGCTCCCCTAGCTGGCAAGCTCTGTGTTGTCCTGGGAGTCTCCCAAAGGCTTGAAGACCTTTTTCTACCAGTACTTTCATTGATTTCACATGCAGTTTAATTCTATATTCAATCTCTTACCGTTTAAAATAACTGCAACTGAACACTGCAACTGAACACTGATTAATACAACCTCTATTCTTACACCATCAGATAGGAGGCAGAAGCTCTCAGCTGGAAATCTCAGATGTTCTGAGATATAATACACCAAACTGCAGGCAACTCTAACAACTCCACTACTGTCTCACACAATCAACCAACTTTTCTTGCCTATCATTGCTTTACATCTTTTACTCACCTTTCTTTAACTGGGCCCTCTCAACTTTGAGTTTTCCTCTTGAATTAGATCAACATGTGATTATAATTTTGGAGGGTCCAGGAAGTAAGGATTCCTTTTTTAAAAATTTAAAGACATTATGGGGAGTTGAGTCCAATCTCTCCCCAACTGCAAGACCCACCTGCAGTGATCCCTGTACCTATCTCAATGGTTCCACTCTTGAGTAAATTCTGCCTTACTATCTTTAAAAAATAAATAAAGATATTATATAAGATAATATTTCTTAGCCTTATGAAAATGATTTTTTATTTTATTTTATTTTTCAAATTCTAGCACCCAGCCACTTGATAACGAAAATAATTTTTAAAATTATCCACACTAAAGAAGAAATATGTGATTGGCAGGCTCCAAGAACAGAGGACATTTATTACTGCTCTCATAAAGAGAGATGCATTTTAAAAAGGTTAGAAAAGGTCTCAGCGGCCGGGCGCGGTGGCTCAAGCCTGTAATCCTAGCTCTCTGGGAGGCCGAGGTGGGCGGATCCTTTGAGCTCAGGAGTTCGAGACCAGCCTGAGCAAGAGCGAGACCCCATCTCTACTATAAATAGAAAGAAATTAATTGGCCAACTAAA
>VSMD01022846.1:0-20685 GCA_008750895.1 Mirza zaza | reverse complement strand
TAAAAGGACTTTGAATACTATACAAGGCTTTTGCAAATATATGCTACCAGTGGCCTTTCATTCTCTGCATAAAATCTAATCTTTTTTTTTTTTTTTTTGAGACAGAGTCTCACTTTATTGCCCAGGCTAGAGTGAGTGCCGTGGCGTCAGCCTAGCTCACAGCAACCTCAATCTCCTGGGCTCAAGCAATCCTGCTGTCTCAGCCTCCCAAGTAGCTGGGACTACAGGCATGTGCCACCATGCCCGGCTAATTTTTTCTATATATATTAGTTGGCCAATTAATTTCTTTCTATTTATAGTAGAGATGGGGTCTCGCTCTTGCTCACGCTGGTCTCGAACTCCTGAGCTCAAATGATCCGCCCACCTCGGCCTCCCAGAGAGCTAGGATTACAGGCTTGAGCCACCGCGCCAGTCCTAATCTAATCATTTTAAACAACAAAAGCAACATTACTACTATCCAGGAGGCCATATTTCATGCAGGCACAGGGCAACAATTCAAAATACGTGACATATATATCCTATTGTATGTATGTATACATTATCTCTGAAAGAGTATATAAAAAGATTTATTTACATTATATTCCTTTTGTACTTTTTGAATTTTGTACCATGCATGAAAAAAGAAAAAGATTCAAAGATAATTCCAGTTTAAGATACAAACACCTCAGAAGACATTTGGAATACATCTTCAGGGATGGGACAGCAAGGGGTCTAATGATACACACTTGCAGTCCATATTTTCTACTTTGTTCCCTTCCACTGTCTATTCCAAGAGGGGGTGGGGAATATGGGATATTTACATCCTCTTGGACATGACAAGTAGCAATCTGGCCCTCTTTGAGTCCTAGACTGGTAGTTCTCAAAGAAAAGTACACTAACCATTTGATGATCTGGTTTTCCCAGTATGGCCACCTTTTATGTGGCAGTTTTAGAATGAGAGATTAAAAACAAAATTCTCTGAAGGGCACTGTATGAATAATGAACAAAACATCAATTTTGACATGGCATCCGGTATATTTTTTATTTATCTGCCCTCTCAGATGATTTGCGACAGCTGAAAACAGGTACAAATTTGTCAAAGCAGTAGCTACTATAGCCAAATGCAAAGTACAAAATTAGACTAATATAGAGAAAAAGTTTCTAGACATTTGACATCACCATTCATGTTCATACCAGTAAATCTAGAATGATTCTGTCAATGTAGCTCATACCACTAATCCACTATGATACTTCTAGTCCATAAATTCAGGGAAAAAAAAAAAACCTAAAAAATGGGGGGTGGGGAAGATAGGGGATATAAGATTATAGGATGAAAAAAAAAGTTCTGAAATTAAATATAATTTCTCCTGCCCCATATCCAAGTACCTAAAGATACCACATTTCTTCCATACTGATCACTGGTGAGTACACTGTTTACTTTAACTGGCCTAAGAACAAACAAATAAATAGAGTTGAGCTGCCAGATGTGCAAAACTCTTTCTATAATAATGCAGTTCAAATTACTGGTGCTTCTTTAGGAACTGGGGGCTAGGCACACAGTGGCTCACACCTGTACTCTCAGCACTTTGGGAGGCCAGTGTTGGACAATCACTTAAGCTCCAAAGTTCAAGACCAGCCTAGGCAACATAGTGAGACCCTGTCTCTACAAAAAATTAAAAATTAGTGGGCCATAGTGGTACACATCCGTAGTCCCAGCAAGAGACAGGAGGCTCAGTTGAGCCCAGGAGTTCAAGGTCATAGTGAACTGATTATATTGCTGCTCTCCAGCCTGGGAGACAGAAGGAGACCCTGTCTCTTTAAAAACAAAAGAAGACCGGGCATGCTAGCTCACACATGTAATCCTAGCACTCTGGGAGGCCAAGGCAGGAGGATCCCTCAAGGTCAGGGGTTGGAAACCAGCCTGAGCAAGAGCGAGACCACGTCTCTACTAAAATAGAAAGAAATTAATTGGCCAACTAAAAATATATAGAAAAAAATTAGCCAGGCATAGTGGTGCAGGCCTGTGGTCCCAGCTACTTGGGAGGCTGAGGCAGGAGGATCGCTTGAGCCCAGGAGTTTGAGGTTGCTGTGAGCTAGGCTGACGCCATGGCACTCTAGCCACCGCAACAGAGACTCTGTCTCAAAAAAATAAAATAATATAAAATAAAAAAACAAACAAACCAAAGAAAACAAAACAAGGAACAGGGCTTCCATCTGAATTAAGATAGCATATTTCACTGCGTAATTCTGAAAGATGTGTAGTTCAAAGGGGTTCTCTAGGGCTGAACAGGAAAACATTTAATTGATATACTTAAAAAACAGAATCAGGCCAGCATGGAGGCATGTGCCAGCTACTAGAGAGGCTGAGGCAAGAGGATCACTTGAGCCCAGGAGTTCAAGACTGTGGTGCGCCATAATCATGCCTACGAATAGCCACTATGCTCCAGCCTAAGATGGCAAGACCCTGTCTCTTAAAAAACCCCAAAATCAGAATTTTTCGGGGTCTACAAACATTAGCAATGTACATAAAATCCGATAAAATCTACATTTCTTCTTGCTTAGATAACGACATTCTATAATTGGTAGAAAAAGGTACTTTTTTTTTTTTTTTGAGACAGAGTCTCACTTTGTTGCCCAGGCTAGAGTGAGTGCCATGGCGTCAGCCTAGCTCACAGCAACCTCAATCTCCTGGGCTCAAGCGATCCTACTGCCTCAGCCTCCCGAGTAGCTGGGACTACAGGCATGTGCCACCATGCCCAGCTAATTTTTTGTATATATATTTTCAGTTGGTTAATTAATTTCTTTCTAATTTTAGTAGAGACGGGGTTTCGCTCAGGCTGGTTTTGAACTCCCGACCTCGAGCAATCCGCCCGCCTCGGCCTTCCAGAGTGCTAGGATTACAGGCTTGAGCCACGGTGCATGTCAGGGACAATTTTTTTGATGGTGCTCCAGCTGAGCCAATGATCACTATATGACCTGAACACATTACAATTCCTCATGCCTCAGTTAGAATAGCTGGGAAACAGAATAAAAAGCAAGACATTTTGACTCCAATTGGTTGCAAATCTAATGTGATTTCATAAAAACAAGTGACTGTTTTTCCAAGGAAGGAGAAATATTGTTATAGAAATGACTAGGAGAAGTGAAATGAGATGGGCAGAAGAGCTGCAGGTCCTTTTAGAATTACTGGTTTAAAATACTTCACAAGTATGTCAATGGCTGAAAAATGCATTACTTCCCTAGTAAAGAATGTTCACTTCCAGTAATGGAAACAAAGGACACACCCAAGTGTTTTTAAGTACTCATTTCTGCACAGTCTACAGGATTGGATATAAGAGATCTGGGATCTAATTTGGATACTAGATGCATGACCATAGACAAATTATTTAACTTTTTTAAAGCCTAAATTTATCAATAAATAGGAATAAGAGTATGTATTAAGACTTCATATGTAGGCATAAGTGGGACAAAACGTGTAAAGTGCCTAGCACAATGCTGATGGTAAGCATATAATAAATATTATCTATAATTATAATACTTTTCATTGTATACTTCTAGAAAAGTGTTAATTTTATATTGTCCCAAGACCAAAATAAACCAATCTCGAAAATATGAAGAAACAATAAAAAGAGGTTTTTTGTTTTAAATCTTAACTTTAGGAACAAGTTTCTAAGTAATGTAGATTCTTAGCTGCATGAAGGCAACTTCAGTTTAAATTAGTTCAATTGCATTAGATTAATTTAGAAAGAAGGAATAATTTAGAAAATTCTGGTGAAAAAAAATCTTATCCTAAAGGGAATAATAGCCTTTAAATCATTCCACCAAGTTTTTTTTTTTTTTTTTTTTTTTAGACTGGATCTTGCTTGTTGCCTAGGGTGGAGTGCAGTGGCATCATCATAGCTCACTGCAGCATCCAATTCCTGGCCTCCAGCAATCCTCCTGCCTCGGCCTCCCAAGCAGCTGGGACTATAGTTGCACACCACTATGCCTAGCTAACTGTTTTTTGGTTTTTTTGGTAGAGATGGGTGGGGGTCTCACTATTTCCCAGGCTGGTCTCAAACTCCTGGCCTCAAGCAATCCTCCTGCTTTGGCCTTCCAGAGTGCTGGGATTACAGGCATGTGCCACTGCACCCGCCCTGCTTTACAATTTAAGATTAAGCAGATCTAGCTTACATAAGTAATTGCCACCAAAATAGATCAGACACAACAAAAGTGTCTTGCATCTGTGCATTGGCTTAAGGCTACAGTTTCTATTTATGACAAAATTTATTTAAGTTATTTTTCATATTTAGCTTTCTTTTGGATAGTGAGGAAAGCAACTCACTGGGTAAGACTATGAAACTATTAATTCTAATTCCTGTTCTACCAGTTAACTTGTGCTATAATTTAGGAGAAACAAATCATTAAGCTCACCCTCTACCATGAGAATGCTTTGAATCTGAGCTATGGTGAAAACAGAAAAATATTTTTTTTTCAAAGCTTTCTCCCATAAAAATCAGTCATATCTTTCTGTAACACTGTGACAACTTATAGTACAATTACCAATTCACAACAGCTAACATCTGTGAAAAATCTTCACTACCAAATAAGGGATCATTTCAATTGTCAGTGACACCAAAAGCTGTATTCTTGTAATATATTCATTTAATCCACTGATGATGGCTTAAACTCGCATTTTCAGAACAGAATAATTAATTTAGACAAAAAATCCAAAGTTTTAAGGTCAATATTCAATATCTCTTTCTGAATGAGAACCTCACTCACACCAAGTCCTTTAGCTGTCCCCATTCTAAAAATATCTGCCATAGGATGCCAAGATAATAAGAATTTTGAATCTATGTTCCAATTCTTACTTGGTACAACCATAACATCACAGAGCAGGCAATGGCTCAAATGATTTTTACTGGCATAAATGTGGCTCCAAATTATAACTATCTCAAAATTCTTCCAGAAATATTAGAATCCTAAAGAAATAAATTCTTGATCACAAAACTATTAGATGTTCAAATTTTAGCAATATCAAACAAAAATATTTAATTTTTCAGTTATTTGCCAATTAGCTTGAACCAACTTTATAAAATTCTGAGCTTTAAGCATTTTTTGATGGATCAAGCAATAACATTTATAAGTACCTCTCCTAAGGTGAGATTTTAATATTTTCCTTTGAGTCTTTGAAAAGTTTAATTTTATGAGCTACCTCAAGACACAATCATAGTATACTGTATATCTCTCTAGTAAAATACTGTACCGTATTAAAACCTGTTTATATGTTCTTTGAGGGTGGAATTTTGTCTTTTCCATCTTTTTATATATAGTGCCTAGCACAGCTAGCATACAGATGTTCAATAATATTTGTTTGTCCAAGAATAACTTAGCATGGTTGGTAAACAAAACCTACTTGTGTACCTAACTTTTACTTTTAAGAGAATTTACTAATTTTACACTGGAAAGTCTTAATAATAATATAACACTGACAAACATTTGAAGTCCACAGTCAATTAAATGACTACTGTAGCCTAAAATGGACCAAAAAAGAACAAGAAGAGGGAAGTCACTGGAAAACACAATACACCTCAACAGAGGACATAACAGAAGTGAGAGAACAGTGATTAGTCTCTTCTACTTTGTCTTAAATGTTCTAATACTTCCCATTGCTTAGAACTACAAATTTCATCGCCTCTTCCCACACCAACATCTAAGATCAATATCTGCAACCTCTTTTCCTTCCCAATATTTAGTCAGGGTTGGGGGATTAAGAGAGGAAGAGATTATTATCAAGAAAAGGTTATAGTGGCAGAGGGGTGCTAGAAGTTAAGGGGTACTAAAATACTTAATTGATTGCATTTTCTTTCTTGCAGCAGTTATTCAAAAGCCTCTTTCTGAAGTTGGGTAAGAGATTCCATGAAGTTTTGAGTATGTGTTTTCATAATGTGGCCAAATGTTGAAGCTAGTGAAGAGAGCTAGAAGACTTTACTGACAGGACAGTGTGATATACTGGAATCCTAATATACCGTGGTCAACATGTAGGCTTACAAAGATAAGCATATGGGGAGCAGAGCCTCTGCTTCATGCCTGCAAATGCTTCCATGGTGTGTGTGTGGGGCTTCCTAGTGTAGCAGCAGTCATACCATATGGTGCGGCTTTTGTTGGCATGGGCAGGATAAAAGATGCCAAAAAATCAATGTGCTATTTTGGGCCATGAAATGTGATAAACTCCAAATTTAAAAGCTAAAAAATTTTTAAATTAAAAAGGATCTTTTTAAAGTTTTAAGATTTAAAAAATATTGGCTTTTATAATTTAAGACTCAGCGAGATAACAGCTCAATCTCTGAAATAAGATAAAGACTCAAGCAAAACTCAGTAGATGGGGAATAAGCTTGGCAACAATTTTCTGGAAAAAAAATTTCATTTAAATATGAAACTCCCTTTCAGTAATACTGTAAATATAAAGGTGTGATGTATAGAAACATCTTTTGGATTACTACATTTTGCTAATGCCAGATAAGGGCAGTAGGTGTGAGAAGTTAAGAATATATCAATGAGATGGAATCTATATTTCTCTCTAGCCATCTCTCCAAGTTTTATACAATAACACATCTTGAGCCATCCAAATAAGCTAATCTAATGTTGGAAGTTAGAGTAACCTTGGAAATAGTCATGTTGAATCTAACAGATGAATTACTTAACTCTTACAAACTCAGCCCTAGATTTGAGCAATTTGATTCAGAATTCTAATAACAACAATTCCAAATGCTATATTGGGGCTAGTGATACTAATTTCAGGAAAGCAATTTTTGAGCTTCCTCACAGTGCCCGCCTTCCCAAGCCTGCTTCTTTTACCTGAATTAGGTTAATTATAGATAGTAAAAATAGCTTTTCATCTGTCCTAGGCTGGCATAATGGATTTGAACTGATTTATATAAGGCAAGGATATAAGTCCTTTAGGTTGAACCTAAAATTGAAATTTAAAACTCCATTTTCTTGCCTTCCAATACCTTGTACACCAATAAAAATACACATTATCTAGAGCAAGGTGACCTGTAAATAAATAACATTTACCTAAAGAGGTCTTTGGTCTGGCAGACCCAAGTATGTAAAAACATCAAGCTACTGGGCTTTTCAAAATTCATCAGTATTGGCATCATCTGCCAGAAATGTAAATTATAGGACCCCACCCTAGACCTATAGAAGAGAGAGAGAGAGAGAGTGAGTGAGTTAGTTTAAATAGAGACAAGGCTCCCTCTGTCACCCAGCCTGGAGTACAGTGATGATCACAGCAGCCTCAAACTCCTGGGCTCAAATGATCCTCCTGCCTCAACTTCTCAAGTAGTTGGAATTACAGGAAAGCATCACCACGTTAGCCAGTTTTATAAAAATTTTTTTTAGAGTTGGTGTCTCGAACCAAGCTTGAACTCCTGGCTCAAGTGATCCTCCTACCTCAGCTTTCTGAGTTGATAGGATCACAGGCTTGAGTCACCCTGCCTGGTTCTACAATCTATATTTTAAGTAGGCTTCCAGGTAATTTGATACATGCTGGAGTTTAAGAATCACTGAGGGCCAGGCGCGGTGGCTCATGTCTATAATCCTAGCACTCAGGGAGGCCGAGGCGGACGGATTGCTTGAGGTCAGGAGTTCGAAACCAGCCTGAGCAAGAGCGGGATCCCGTCTCTACTATAAATAGAAAAGAAGTTAATTGGCCAACTAATATATATAGGAAAAAATTAGCCGGGCATGGCGGCGCATGCCTGTAGTCCCAGCTACTTGGGAGGCTGAGGCAGGAGGATCACTTGAGCCCAGGAGTTTGAGCTTGCTGTGAGCTAGGCTGACGCCTCGGCATTCACTCTAGCCTGGGCAACAAAGTGAGACTCTGTCTCAAAAAAGAAAAGAATCACTGAGGTAGGATTACTTCAGCTTTTGATGTAAAAAAGCCAAAGTATGCCAAAATATATAAATAATTATTGCTGAGAAGCAATTTAACAACTTTTTCTGTCATACATTCTGTTGTCATTTTCTGGAATACTGATACTCAGAAATCATAAATTAATCATGAGCCCATGACTGGAAGAACTGAGAAATGTTTTGGGGGTTTTACAGAATTTTATCTTCTCATTCCTTTAAGGGCTACATCGTTTTGTCTCGTTTTTTTTTAACAATTATTTTAGAGACAGAGTCTTGGCTGGGCGCAGTGGCTCACGCTTATAATCCTAGCACTGTGGGAGGCCAAGGCGGGCAGATCACTCAAGGTCAGGAGTTCAAAACCAGCCTGAGCAAGAGCGAGACCCCGTCTCTACTAAAAATAGACAGAAATTAATTGGAGAACTAAAAATATACAGAAAAAATTAGCCACGCATGGTGGCGCATGCCTGTAGTCCTAGCTACTCGGGAGGCTGAGGCAGCAGGATTGCTTTAGCCTGGGAATTTGAGGTTGCTGTGAACTAGGCTGACGCCATGGCACTCACTCTAGCCTGGGCAACAAAGCGAGACTTTGTCTCAAAAACAAAAACAAAAAAAAACAGAGACAGGGTCTTGGGTCTTGCTCTGTTGCCTAGGCTGGAGTGTAGCTCCAGCTCACTGTAGCTCACATAGCTCACTGTAACCTTGAATTCCTAGGCTCAACCAATCCTCCACCTCAGCCTCCCGAGTATGTGGGACTACAGATAGAGGCCACCATGTCTGGCTATTTTTTTTTAAACTTTTCTGTAGAAATGGGATCTCAGTATGTTGCCCAGATTGGTCTGGAACTCCTGGGCTCAAGCAATCCTCCCACCTCAGCATCCAAAAGTGCCACTATGCCCAACCTTTTTTTTTTTTTTTTAATAAAAGAAAACACAACTTAAATATGTCCTTGATTGATCTGTGCACAGGTGTGAGTGTGTTTATACAGCAGGGCTTGCCTTTAGGTGTCATTGCCAATGACAATATTGATGTTATATGGTCCATTTCAAATGTACCAGGAGAATTATTGGAGAGGGATTAGGAGGAGGGAAGTGGGGAATGTTTTATTCTTTCTCACTATGTTGCCAAGGCTGGACTGGATCCTTCTGCCTCAGCTTCCGACTGGGACTACAGGCATGCGCCGCTGTGCCTGGCAGAAGGTATCCTTCTTTTAAGATACTTTTTACCTGAAGGTACTTAAAAATCTTACCCATATTCTAAGTAGACACAACAGAATTGGTAGTAGGAAGTTAATTATCAATTGAAAATGGCAAATGCCTTTCTAGTTTTTTGTGTTTTTTTTTTTTATCTTACCAGTCCTTCATTTTTCCTACTGAAACTTTATCCAAAGAAGTTCGAAGTTTGTATAGTTTAAGCCACTACTATGACCTAGTTTGGAAGATATGGAAAATAGGTTATATGGCTGGGCATGGTGGTGTGCGCCTGTAGTCTCACCTACTCGGGAGGCTGATGCAGGAGGATCGTTTGAGCTCAGGAGTTTGAGGTTGCTGTGAGCTAGGCTGATGCGACAGCAGTCTAGCCCAGGAGAAAGAGCGAGACTGTCTCAAAAAAAAAAAAAAAAAAAGGGCAAAAAAACAAAACAGTTATATAAAACTTTTCCTGAGCAATCAAACACATATACAACATTTCTTTGAGACACAGTAGTGTCTTCTACGGGATGGGTTATCACCTTTTCCTCCAACTGTCCTGAGTTGGAAGATAGGAACTCTGTTAAGTTTCAGGGCCTTTCACTTATGTGTTTAACTTGTGCTTTGGTTCCGACTGCCTTCACCACTTTCAGAAATATTTTAATTTGTATTTAAATTCACGGTTGCATTATAGGGCCTTGTTTATCTTTTTCTTCAAAATTTAACTATGCTGACAGATTCTAGCTTAACACTACATATTATATACATAAATGGCAATTTTTTTTGAACACTCTTTAAAACAGATGTAGACTCCACAGCAGTTTCAACTTTAGTTCTTACACTCTGCTATCATTTTGGTTTTCTTGTGGCTTCTAAAAGCTGAGTTTTCAGTGCATCTCCAAATTCCATAATTTGGTAGACAGCCGTTTTACAGGAGTAGCCACTTGATAATGGTAGGACTCACACAAGATACAGTTTACCAATCTAGATTATGGTATTAAAAATTCTCAACCACAGCATATGCACCTAACATTTTCAACCACGGCCTAAGTAAATCTCAGTGACAGAAGTATTTAGGAACCAAGGACAACACAAAAAAGTCATTTACAGGATATAACCAGGGATTGCCACTTGCACAAAATCAGTCTTGAAAAAAACAATTTGTAGTATTTCTCTGTATTACTTATTTAAACCCTACTTTGTTCCAAAATCACTTGAGAGGATTTCCTCAATAAATGGGATGAGACTCTTATACTTTTCTGAATGTATTCCTGCAAAATATGAGTTGGTCAATTAAACTCAGCAGCTGGGACTTCATTAAACCATGATGAAGATGAACAGTCAGGAAAAGAACTATTTTACAGACAGGAACCTTGGGAAAGTACATGAATAAAATTTCTTTGTGATGGTTACATCTTATTAATATTCATTTCCTCTGCTTGCAAAGTCAATGACATAATTGTTTGCCACTTTAACTAGCTCTTTGCCCAAAAGTGGACCTGACAGATGCCTAAAGATCTGATGCTAATATAAAGAAGAAATAATTTCCTTCAGCTTGTTTTACAGAAGTTTGTGGTGAAATGGAAAAAACCAACCAGTTATAACTGTATTTGGAGATACCAACTAGATGGACTATTCTCACACACTGATCAAACTGTGATAGCTTTAAAAATATGTTCACAAATTACAATTTTTCCTTTATTGAAAACTGGATCAGGTCACCAACCCCCCACCCCTCAATTTATAATCTTGTCTTTGTCTAGTGGCTCTGTCCCAGGTTGACAAAACATAAAATAGGACAATTATTCATGTTATGAAAGGATCCACTATACAAAAACAAAACAAAACTTAAATCTTAGCACAAGTTTCCTTTAAATCATCAACTCCATCAGTACATTTAAAATGTGATTCCATTCTCCAAAGAAGGATCTTCAACCATTTCTATGTTTCTTTGTAAAATAACCATGCATAACATCAAGATAACTGTTAATGTGTGTTAATCAGCTGCTATACTACAGCACAGTAGACCAGGCGCTGTGGCTCACGCTTGTAATCCTAGGGATTCTGGGAGGCCAAGGTGGGAGGATGGTTCAAGGTCACTAGTTCGAAAGCAGCCTCTCACAAGAGCGAGACCATGTCTCTACTATAAATAGAAAGAAATTAATTGGCCAACTAAAAATATATAGAAAAAATTAGCCCGGCATGGTGGCTCATGCCTGTAGTCCCAGCTACTCGGGAGGCTGAGGCAAAAGGATCACCTGAGCCCAGGAGTTTAAGGTTGCAGTGAGCTAGGCTTATGCCATGGCACTCTAGCCCAGGCAACAGTGAGACTCTATCGCCAAAAAAAAAAAAAAAAAAAATACAGCACAGTAAGTGGCAAAAATTTCACCTACAGCAGATGAAAGGAAAAAAGTCTTTTGTTAGATGCCCTGCATGACAAAAGTTAGGATCATTCCCAAGCTTACTCTTCCTTATATATGCTAACGAATGAACATGATTTGGAATACATAAACTCATGTTTATATTTTGCTTTGGAACATCATATTGTTTCGTTTAGCAACAAATTAACTTTTAACATGATATTTTCCTTGAATTAATTAAAATTATTATAAAATGTGCTCCTATTCCTGAATGAATGTTGCCCAGTGGCTTAGAAACATGCTGGGTTTTAGGAACAATTAGCCAAAATTTAAAAGATTTTTGGAGAAAACTGACAGTCACTAATTCATACAGAGACAACTGTACTTGGTGATAATTCATCTATTCTTTATTATAGTAAGAGTTATCTGTAAATTCCTAATTCACAAAAAGCCCCCTTTGCTCTTACTGCAAAGCAAAATAGCCCTACAGGAGAAATCCATTACTATATAAAAAGGTACATAGCAAGATGTTGGAAACAAGTACAATAAGTACCTACCGATTATCTCATTTTATATTAAATTTTGGCTTTAAATATTTTACTAGAAAGTTTAAAAGTCTTTCACTAGGACAAACTGACTTCTTTCCACAAAGTTTGTGGTTTTGTTTGGGGCTAACTCAAACAATTTTATTTAACCAACTTTTGTATGGATTATACAAATTTATACACAAATACTCTAATAGCCTCTAGCCAAGAAGTAAGAGCACAGCCAAAACTGTTGACCATAGACAGGCTATTTCTATTATGTAGGTAGATTAAAAACTCCAATAACATGGTAATTAATTATACTCATAAAGAAAACATATTCACATTTTCACTGTTCAGGAATAGTGAAGTACTTGATAATTTTGTAGGGGGAGGATTTACTCACCATACTTTAAAGATAATCACTAGGGAGAATCTTTGTACTTTTCCAACTGACCAACTTCCCCCCTGTCCACCACACCACCAAATTGGTGAATAGCTAGCAAAAGGAGTTTATGTGGGTTTATTACTATTGTACACTTGAGTTGAGCAAAACTAGAAGAAACCCAGGATCTTCTGATTCAACAGCTTTGTAAATCTTTACCTCAAATATTACAAACTTTTCTATAACTACATAGGATTTGTTTCATTTTATTTTTATAGATTTTTATTTACCAGATAATTATCTATTACAATATAATAGGTGAGCTGAAGTAGAGGGATAAGAGTTTCAATTAAGGGAAAAATTTTAATCATAGAGGTTTTTAAATACTAAAATAAGCAAGAAGCTCTCTGGGTCACAGGATAGGCTGGCTGGTCCTGGTGACCGCTTGGCCGAAGAGGGTGTGAGTTTGGTGGAGATCAGTACAATTTGCAGATACTGATAGGCCAAAATTCTGGGCATAGTTCATTCAGACACTAGTCCAGCTGCAGAAAACTGCAGGAAAACAGACTAATAATCTGAGTCAGGAGCTTTGAGACTAAGCAAAGAAGGCCGAATGAAGATCATGGTCAAAAGAACGTATCTCAGAAGCTTCCGAAAGTCTGGTGCAGCTATATAGAAGCAGTCAGCTGGTTCATTGGTAGAAACTGTCCTGTCTTGAAAACAGTGTGGGCCTTTAATTGGTTTCCCCTATGCTGAAGGGGGAACAACATAAGTTTTTTCTATAGAAGACATACTAGTCATTTGGAAGAACATAAGCTGAAAAAAAGAGAAAAATTTTAAGTGCTAGACATACAATAATATAAAGAAAGTGGCTCTGACTCGGGGGGTGGGGGGGTAAGGAGAGGATAGGTGCAACGGCAATATATGTAACCTAAACAGACAGAGTCTCCCTTTGTTGCGCAGGCTAGAGTGAGTGCCATGGCATTAGAGTAGCTCACAGCAACCTCAAACTCCTGGGCTCAAGCAATCCTGCTGCCTCAGCCTTCCGAGTAGCTGGGACTACAGGCATGCGCCATCATGCCCGGCTAACTTTTTCTGTCTATTTTTAGTTGTCCAATTAATTTCTGTCTATTTTTAGTAGAGATGGGGTCTTGCTCTTGCTCAGGCTGGTTTCGAACTCCTGACCTCAAGCAATCCGCCTGCCTTGACCTCCCAGAGTGCTAGAATTATAGCAAACTGTTAATATTAACAAAGAGAAGCCATCTCAATTTAGCTGATTGCTTTCAGGTGTTAAGTCAGTCTTCCCTTCATACTCAATTATGAAGAATGGATAATAAAACGAAAGAATGTGCACAAATGTTTGAGCTATATTATTAAAGACTGTACCTAAAAGGTTAAGTATAATTGAGAATTTTATTGTATTTGTTAACTCACTGAGCACCTGCTTTATAACATTTACGTTTGACTTTAACCTGTATGGTTTTCATCTTTGTTTCTATGGATACACACTTCATAAACCTGAGGACTTGGGAACCTCAAGACATTTTTAGAGGATGTGAAGACTCTGCTATTTTATTTTTCCTTTCAAAAACTTTTGCAGCTTTTTACACCCAAGGGTTTAGGAAAGTTTCATGGATTACTTTCACCCTACAGGTATCATGGTGGACTAGTCAGAATAAAAGAGAAGGGCAGATAAATAATGTTTAAATCCATGTTCAAACATTGAATAGTGTTTGACAATAAAATAAAATTTTAGCTTAATTTTATTACCCATATATATGTCACTGACTGTGCATCTTCTTTTTGCTTTTTAAACAAGGAAGCTGACTATGTACCCTTATTTTCTGATTCATGTGACTTTTACTATCAAAAGTAACTCTCTCTATCTCATCTTTAGGCTTTCTGTTGTTCCTGATATTTAAAAAATCCTCCTCCTTAATCTTGTATCTTCTTTAGGCCAGGCTCTCTTCTCCTTAAACTTCTCTCCTCTTAATTTTGGACAGTGAATTGTCCAGATAATCTTGTCAATATTTCCTCTTCCCTTTTAATTCTAGACATCGCTAGAACTTCATTCCATGCCTGCTTTTTCTTCATTACTCATTATCGCAGAGATTATATCTTCCCATAGACTACAGTGTCTCTACTGATGAGGACTTCATTTCTAGTCAGCCCTCTGACACACATATTTTTAGTTTGTTGATGTGCTCATTTAGAATGTCCATCACCTAACATGTAACATGCCTTAGAATTTATTATTTTTTTAAAAGAAACCTTTTATTTTACAATTTCAGATTTACAGAAAAGATGTAAAGATAGCACAGAGTTCCTGTATGCTTTTTCCCAGTTTCCTGTTATAAGTATCTTACATTATGTAATATAATTCATCCTAACTGAAAAATCAACAATGATACATATTTCATTCAGATTTTACTTGGTATTTTACTAGGTGTGATAGTTATTAACTTTGTCACCCTGACTGGGCCACGGGGGTCCCAGATATTTGGCCAAATTTGTAGTAGTATGTATGCAGTGGGTGGTTTGGGATGCAATTAACATTTGAACTGGTAAACTGAGAAAAGCAGATTATCCTCCCCAATATAAGTGGGTCCCCTCCAACCAGCTCAAGGCCTGAATAGAACAAAAATACTGATACTCCCCCAATACTCAACACTCCTCATTCCAAAGAAAAGGGGAATTTTTCCTGCCTAACTGCTTTGAATTGGGCCATTGGTTTATTTCCTCCTTGAAACTTGAACTGAAACACTGGCTCTTCCTGGGTCTTGAGCCTACTGGCATTTGGACTAGAACTACATCATTTGCTCTCCTGGCTCTCCAGCTTGCTGACTGCCTACCTTGGGACTCGTCAGCCTCCATAACAGCATGAGCCAATTCCTTATAATAAATCTCTTCTAATATACCTATTACACATCTCTTAAGTTTAGCCTAAAGCTGCCTCCAAGGCCTAAAGGTTTTTCTCCATGTTGTGAACTGTCAATTAACTGGATGTGTAAAGAGACTGTAACCTATTCCTGCAACAAGGAGCGGAGTCTCAGTCAGTCACAGTAGCTATATTTCAACCACTCACAGGTGGCCAGCTGTTCAAATATTGTGCAATCAAGACAAACGCTGAGCTATAACCAATTCGGCTGTTTCTGTACCTCACTTCCGTTTTCTGCCCATAAATCCTGTCCAACCATGTAGCAGCACAGGAGATGCTGGAGGGAGGAGGGACTGCCCAATGGGATCGTGGGTAAGATCTCTCTTAAATTCTGAAGCTCTACAAATTTGTGTTTTAAGCTATCCAAGTTTGTTTAAGTAAATTTTTTATCTGAACTGGGTTCAGAAGTCACGACACAAACTGGACTGGGCTCAGTATCAGACTGGATATGATAATTAACACACTGACTACCACACTAGGAAAAAAATTTTTTCCCTTGGGGCCACAGTGTTTTATCATGAAAACAGAATAAAAACTTCAAAAACAGAACAATCCTTTCTAATATAATGAAATATTATTTTTATTGTTTTCTGTGCTTGAGTTACCTGCAATTAAACTGTCAACACTAATTTTAACAATAAGAACATCAACAAGTAAGATTTTCACGAACTAACTACCCAGGGGGGCATGTAACATGTATGTTATAGCATGGCAGTGTGAGTTGCCTGCATTACCACGCAGCTACCAAGGTAAAGAAACGTGTGAGTTGCATATGCTTCACAAGGCCCCAGGCTCACAACTATAGTGAGTTAAATACAACTCACATGGCAGTTAATGTGTTAACTGGCTTAGAGGGCTCAGATGTCTGACTGAGTCAGACAGAAAATGGCAATATTGCAGCGGGTGCGAACTTCAGCACTTGGAAATGCAAAGGGATTTTTGGGTTCTATTCCCTTTGTTGTTTTTTTTTCCTTACACACTAAGGTAGGGAAAAATCATTGGCTAAATTGATCAAGGGGATCTGAGAGCTGAGGTCAAGATTTAAGGTAAAAATGATATCCTTAATTTCTGATGATATAAGTATTCCACCCTCTGGCTATGCCTACCTATGCATGTGTAAGTATTAGGTCCTGGAAGCAGCAAACACAGAAATGACAAAATCTTACTAAAGGCAACTTAAAGTGGAACGATTAATATTGGCAAATGAACAACACTACACTTTAAGAAGCACATTTAAAAAATGAGGGCTCCCAAATTAGGCTCATCTAAGGGACACCCATTTATGTGCAGAAGCTTCTAAAAAAAGATTTCAATATTTTTATTGCCTCTTTCAAAAGACTCTTTATAAAAGACAAATAAAAAGCTTACCTTTTGGTTATTACTATCCCGCCATAAAGGCTGAAAGAAAGCTATCCTGGATTAAGGGTTTATAAAAGGTAAGGCCTCGGGCAAAGGCTTGCTTCTTTTTCAGAGCTATCCATGCGGACTCCAGGCATACAGAATGCAGTGTTTGCCATATTCCTTAATGGGCTCCACTTTAAACTCAGTGATTTTAGCTAAGAAATGATAACTAAGTTAAAAAGACCACCTATTAAACTATCATAAAACACAGTCTCCAAAATATACCTTTCTGGCATTTAGCTGGCTATTCTGAAATCCTTTTGTAAAGAAATTTACATCTATAAAGGAAATCTATTTGTAAGGGTGTCTGCCTCTGTGCACCCATAAGATAGGTAGGACTGAGTCACTAGAAATTTCAACTATTGTTTTAAATTTACACAACTCATCTTACCTTTGTTTAAGGTGTTTTCCTTGCCATCTCATCTTAATTGAGCCTTTATCTACACCCTTATTCCTTAGTTTGGGCAAATGATGATATAATATTTGGACCCAAAATCTTAGCTCTACGCTTCTGACATATACATTTTCTACCTGGTTTCACCTAAGAACTATCTCTTTAAAAATGTAAATTTAGGGTTGCCTCGCTAACAATTACTTAGGGCAATGAAATAGATAACTGCAACACTGATAGTGTGAATGGGGAAAACACAAAACTATTTGAAAACTGGCAAATGAGAATTCTTTATGAAAGCTGTTAAGATCTGCTTCTGTAAGTTTATGTGTTATGTGTATGTGATAATATTTGGTAAAAAAAAAAAAAGCTAGTTTTAAAACTGTTAGTAAAACAAAACAGGAATGGCTTCGGTATTGTCCGTTAATAATTCAGACATTTCTGTCTGGGTCTACTGGTCAAACATGTTTACTCCGCTCTGACACATGTTTTAAGGTCATAAGACTATGCTTCTGTAATATTTTTGATATTTGCTTGATCTGTCTATGAGGAGACAGATCAAGCAAATATCAAATCTGTCTATGATCTGTCTATGAGCTAAAGTTTTAAGGGCTGGCTGCTGGGATCCCCTGAACCCTTTCACACATCTTACTGTGAGCTTACCTTAGGTTTTCAGCCTCTGGATTCTGGGGTCTGGACAAGCGGTCATGGCAAGGCCTGGGGACATGTACTCAGCACCTAGACCACTAGCTGTAGAGCAGAGTCAAGCCCAATATTCCCCTTTCCTCCCTAGCTCAGCTTTGCTCAGCTTTTGTCTCAGCCTCCCAAAGATTTGGGATTATAGGTGTGAGCCACCATGTCCGGACTGGTTTTCTCTTTTGAATAAGAATTTCACATAGTATTAATGAGACAGTAAAATATTTCTGTTCGCCTTTCGAATAAACTGCATAAAAAGGGGGTGGGGAGAGACAGATTCTGTCTCATGCTATCTTTATTAGGTCTTTTGATTGTTTGGAAAACTGAATCTCTTATCAAAAAATAAATGTTTTTGCCTTTTAAAACCTTTTAATTATCACTTTGGCTAAATTAATGACTATTCTTTTATAGTGACCTGTGATCCTATTTTGATTGCTTTAAACTTCTGACATATTTGACAGGCTCCCCCAAAATAAAATTTCAAATAAAAAAATGTGGCCAGGCATGGTGGCTCACACCTGTAATTCCAGCTCTTTGGGAGGCCGAGCAGGAGGATTGCTTGAGCCTAGCAGTTCAAGACCAGCCTGAGCAACATAGCACGAGAGAGTCTCTACAAAAAATAGAAAAGTTAGCCTGGCATGGTGGTGTGCACCTGCAGTCCCAGCTACTTGGGAGGCTGAGGCAGGAGGGTCACTTGAGCCCAAGAGTTTGAGGTTGCAGTGATACCACTGCACTCTAGCCCAGGCTTAGACTGTGACTTAAAAAAAAAAATCCTAGAGTATTGTGTCTTCAAGGAGGTTCCTTGAAAGGATGGAAAGGACCTTGACAAGCCCTCTTGAATACAGGTTTCAATGTTCTACGAAGAACATTGCTAGGAAGCCTTCACCTTTCTGGATAGGCCTAATTGTTGGTCCCTTTTTCCATGGTTTTGACTTAATGAGGCATTTATTAGAAATGTATCCCTCACAATAGGCTTTATGGCAGATTTTACTACAAGGGCTATGGTTGCACAACAGACTTCTTTAAATTCTCTTGCTCAAGTAGTACCAAATAATAGAACTACTCTAGAATATCTACTGGCTCAACAGGGAAACATCTGTGCAGTTGCTGACAGTTCCTGCTGCCCATGGATGAACACATCAGGTACTACAGAGACTCAGTTGTAGATTAATGAATAGGATGCTCGGTTGAAACAAGTACATTCTTTATCTGGCTCATTCTTTGATCTATTTGATTTTAGTTGATTGGGTTCATGGGGACCCTGGCTAAGGAGCCTACTCCAAACTCTTGCTATTAATATTATCCTCCTGACAGTCACAATAGTAGTCTCCATGATGTGTTGCATTCTCTCAAAAGCTTTAAATGTTTGCCTGCAGCCATCCAGAGAATGTCAAACTGTCTCTCTTCAACTAGAACAATGGGGACTCAAAGAAATGCATGATCATGAGAACACCATAACCTATGAATGCTGAGATCAGAAACTCAAAATGATGGTAACCAAGAGTAGTGTTAAAGCCCTAAGTTTCGGTCACATTCTCACCTCAGCTTGAACGTGACCAAAAGGGGTAAATTGCTCAAACTCTGCTAAATTGAATTTGTCTAATGTTTTTCAACATACCTTACTGGTTCTATTTTTTTAGAGAACTAATATGCTACGTAAAATACTAGGTATTTTATTCATATTTTTTCACCCTGTAAAATGTAATAATAATAATTTTAAAAAGGCAGTGTTTTCTAATGTCCCCTTTCTGTTTCAGGGTCCCATCCAGGATTTAGACATTGTCTTCTTTGCCTCCTCAGACTTTTAGTGACCTTGACAGTTTTAAGGAAACTTCATCAGGGATTTTGTAGAAGGTCTGCCAATTTGGGTTTTTGTGTGGGTTTCCTCATGAGTTTTTTGGGGGAAGACCACAGAGGCACAGTGTCACTCTCAACACATCATATTAAGGGTATACACGCTATAAAGGTGTCCTCACTATACTGTCGACTTTGATCATTTGGCCAACGTGCCATAGGACAGGTTTCTTACCCTTCCCACCTTTCCACAGTCTGCTATTTTTTAATTATTATTTCATCATATTAGGGGGATACAAATGTTGTTAAGGTTACATATATTGCCCTTGCCACCCCTCCCCCTATAGTTTGCTTTTTGTAAGCAATTCACTCAGCTCAGCCCACACTCAAGAGAGAAATGGGGAGTTCCACCTCCTTGGGAAAGGAAGTATCTACGAAAATTATTTGAGATTCTTCTATACAGATTTGGCTCTTCTTCCCATTTATTTATTCAACTTAATTTTTGTCCCTAGGTCAGTTCTCCTTTCTACTGCAGCATCATCCTTCCCTCAGGGAGCAAGCTCCACATACCCAGTGGAATTATGGGTTTTTTTTCCTCTTGTATGTCTCATATTTTAATACTTTAAAGAGCTCTCCATAGTCATCTATTTTCACTATTGTTCAGATCTACTAAATCTCTTTTCCTTCCGTCATCACTTTAATTCAGACCATCTTCATTTTCTAAATGACTTAAATAACCCTGGAGCAGATCTTTCCCCCCTGCCTTCATGCCTTATTCTGCTCTAATCTGCCTTTCATATTACACCATGACACTGTTAGATTACTCTCCTTATAGTTTTGAGAGTATGATTTTAGTAGTGTTATAGAGACAGGAGTATTTCTGACACTAGAACTGCACCTAAAATGTAGAACGCACATAATAAATGTATTTGAAATAGAAGATATCCCACAAAATTTTTCTTTATTACAGTTGAGTCTCCATGCTAGGAAAATAAAAACACTCTGCAGAAAATTAAAGAAACAAGAGAAATATTTAATCACCAATTATTTTAAACTTAATACATATTGCCAAAATGTGAATGAAATATATATATGTGTATATATATATATTTATAATCATGGGAAGAGCATAAA
>VSMD01022844.1:0-17357 GCA_008750895.1 Mirza zaza | reverse complement strand
ACTTCACAGCTGGAAAACTGAGGCTCAGAGAGGTCAGGTAGCTGCCTAAAGTCACACAGCTAGTAAGTGTTGGGATCAGAACTGGGTCCAAGCTGCCCGCCTCCTCATCTCGGGCTCTTTCTACCTGTGCATATCACCTCGAGGACAGGGACTGGGTTCATAGGCTTCCTGAGCTTTCTTTGCACGCAGTAAGTGCTCCGTGATCAAGTGCTCGTGTGGACTCCTTCACCAAGCGTTCTAGCACCAGAGCTGCTGTGCATGTCCCCTGTCCAAAGCAACCTGGGCTTGTGAGACACTCCTGCGACGAGTTGTCTCTCCGAGGCCCGCAGAGCGCCTGCCTTCTGGGGAGGGAAAGAGGGCATTGGCACGACTGGAGAGTTCCCCAGCCCAGCTGATGCCGATCCTGTGAGCCCTGGGACACCGGCTGTCGGGAACAGCACAAAGATTCCAGAACACTCTATCTCCACTTTCCTACGGGCGAGAGGCAGTCCTCTCACTTGTCAGCAAAGCAACGTTCAACCCTTCTAGGAAAAGACAGCTGATGTGGCAGTAAGATCGGAACTAGGCACTAGGGAAGTGGGGGTGAGCACAGGGCCCTACGCCAGAGGCCTTGACATGGCTCCCCACTCGGGGCAGGGCGCAGGCCTCCCCCAGCCTTAGGGACTAGGGCTGAGCTGGAGCCAAAGCTTTCAGACTTGAGGGGGAGGAAGTCCCCTGTGGCCCTTGTTAAATACTCAGAGCCCTTGGCCCTCTCCAGAATGTACGTTCTAAACACTGTGCCCAGGGGTTCTCCTGCAGGACGGCTCATGAAGAATCCTGCTCTCCGGTCTGACCCCCGCCCGAGCCTAACTCGAGTCTCAATAAACATTGGGTGTTAAGTGGAAGACAACTAGATGGATGTTTCTAGAGTCTGACGCCATGCCAGGCTCTGAGGGCACAAGTCAGACAAGACCTGCAACCTGTTCCCAGGGTGCTCATGGCCTCCGTGAAGCGGGTGTCCTGGGCGGCAGTGAGGTCCCCGTCCCCAGACGTGTGGAGGCACGGCTAGACCACAGCTCAGTGGAGGACCAGGAAGGACACTCAAGCTCCCCTGGGTGGTGGCCTCGATGGCTTCCATGTCCCTGCAGGACGCTGAATTCCCTGACTTCCAAGACCATGGTCCCGCAAAACACTGGCCCCAAAATATCTGGCTGCCTCTCGTGGCCTTCCTGTTCCTAGCGAGCGTCCCGGAGCAGAGGCAGTAAACAAGCGCTGAGTCACACCGTGGAACTGGAATGCCTGAGTCGAGTCACCTCCCCTCTTAATAACCATTATAAACACATTACCGGGCAGTTCTGTTTGTTTGCTCTTTGGAGTTTATGTTGTTGCACGAAATGCAATAGCAAGGATGAGCCCATCATCATCCGATCGCCCCATATTTAGTCATCTTTGTATCTGGTCCGTATGTCACTCCACACTCGGCACGCTTGAGGAGGTGGGGGTGGCGGTAGCCCCCACCTCCTGCCACCCAAGGAGCCCTCGCAGTCCCCACCACCTGCTGAGTGGCATCCTTATCCCATAGGAAGCTGGGAAGCCCCTCGGGCCGGGCCGGAGAGAGCTACCGATTGCAGTGCCCTTGTCTCTAATCTTTGCCTTAAACTCCCTAGCAAGCCTGGGCTCCTCTTTCCTGACACTCCAAAACCAAACCCTGAAGTTGTTGGGGACCCGAAGCACCTATCGAATGCTTTATATGACAGACTTGTTTCTGGTTTTCTCAAAAAATTAGGCTTAATATCCCATTTTACAGATCAGGAAGCAGAGACCGAGTAGGGGAAGGGATTTTCCCAGGGCCCCAGTCGGACACAGGCCGTCCTGGCTCTGGGTGGCAGGATCTTTTCCTGCCACTCGGATCCTCCCAAACCTGTTCTTCTTCCAGGGTTCCCAATCTTAGCTGATAGCATCACTCTCCACATTGCCTTCATCCCCGCTGTACTCGTAGACTTGGCGTGAACTGCATGTTCAATACTTCTCCAGTGGCTCAACCAAAGAAGCATCTGTGTGTGTCACGTAACAAAAAACCTGGAGGCACCTACTTGAAGAAGACATCAGGAACACAGATTCATGCTGGGCACAGTGGCTCATGCCTGGAATCCCAGCACTTTGGGAGGCTGAGGTGGCAGGATCAATTGAGGCCAGGAATTTGAGACCAGCCTGGGCAACATAGAAAGGCCCCATCTCTACAAAAATTTAAAATTTAACTGGCTGTGGTGGCATGTGCCTGTAGTCCCAGCTACTCAGGAAGCTGAGTCAGGAGGACCACTTGAGCCCAGAAGTTGGAGGTTGCAGTGAGCTATGATCATGCCACTGTACTCCAGTATGGGTGATGGAAAAAGACCCTATCTCTTAAAAAAAAGGAACCCAACTTCCTCCTCATGGCCTCCTGCTCCACAATCCTTACCTTAAGGTTCTCATCTTCATGGTCACAAAGGAGCTGCTCCACCTCCAGGCATTGCAACAACTTTCCAAGAAAGAAGAAAGGGAAGGAAGTAAAGGTTTATGTTACTGAATTTTTCCCCTTTTATGTAGAAAATAATAGCTTTGCCTGGTAGACTTCTGTTTACATAATGCAATGTAGGCAGAACTGAGTTACTGGACCACCTTTAACTGCAAGGCACCTGGGAAGCTGAGCAGTAACTAGTGACATTGCTGCTCTGCATCATGAGTTTCTGATGACAAGAAAGAGAATGGATATTGGATGAACAATCAGCCATCTGCCACACCCACTCCCCACATTTAACCAGCGTCTGAGTCCCATGTAATCTAACAATTCAGTTTCTTGAAACCCACCTCTCTTCTCCTTGCCGAGATTTCTATCTCAGTGCCGCCTCCTCTAACTGTGCCCTCTACCAGGCACAGGCGGGTGACCAACTCCTGTCCACCCTCCACTCTGCCATCATCAATCTTTCTAAAGCACAGAGCATATCACCTCCCTGCTCTCAAACCTCCAGTTCCCGTCCATTGTTTATAACAGAATGTCCAGGTTCCTCAAGATCCAATATGAGTACCAACCTTCTTTCCCGCCATCTCCTAAATTTCTCAAGGTCCGGTGCCCCACTCTCTCCCAATCTGCACTCCATGCCTCCTTACCTTGGCTCATGCCGTCCCCTGTGCCTGGAAGGACTTCCTTCCTGCCTATTCTACTGGTAGGAAATTCTCCTTTAAGTCTCAGCTCAAATACACCTTTCCTGAACCATCTGCAGGTCACCCCAAACAGAATCCATCCCTCCCTCCCCAGTGGGCCTCTCGGATTTGCTTCACACAGTTGGACTTGGAGGCCCGCGGGCATTGCAGAGTCTCTTTGATGGCTGTGGCTGTCCAGCACCCAACTTCTTCCAGTAGTGGCCTCTTGGGCATCCAGCCCTTCCCCATCCTTGGTCCACGCGGTCCTGGAGGTCCTGGTGGTGTCATGTGATATGGTAACCTGCTTAGGCATCTCCTGAAGCTACATGCATCCCTGGAGTCTTCAGTCACATTAGACTCAAAAATTCATTTTTACGCAAATCCCCTTTCTGTTGGATTTTCTGTTTCGTGAGTTTGAAAGGATCTTCCTACAGAGCGTTGAGCATCTCTCCCGGGCTGGGTTGGAAACTCTTCCATGGGCAAGTCTATAGCTTATTCCACTTTGTCGCCCTTGCCTGGCACAGAGCACCGTCCCTGGGAGGGAGGGAAGATGGGGGAGTGAACTGAGGTGCTGGTGAGATGTGAGGTTCGCCGCCCCCCAGCCTACACCTCCTCCTGGAGCCCTCCAGGTCACTACCCGGTTCCTGACACCTCAGCGATGCTGAACTGCATTAGGCCCGTGTGTCCTCAGGCCTAGCTCTGGCCCAGGCACCTGTTTAATAAAGTTCTGCCCCACGACACGTGTGAGATGAAGTCTCTCTGCCGGCGACTCTGGTCCAAGCCTTGCTCTACTCAAGCTGGCAGTGCCCGGCACAGAGTAGGCATTTAATGCACGCTAGTTGCTTGTATTGTCTGCCGCCGTGGGCGGCGAGCCGGCGAGGGAGGCGCCTGCTGCACGTCAAGTGCTCGGAAGAAACCTGCCTCGTCTGCACTGTGATGTTAACGGGTGACACTAGCTTTCCTTGCCTTTTGTGATCACGGGCAGTCCGTAGAGATGTGGTGAGCCCCCAGCCTCATGTCTCTCCAGAATTGTTGCAAAAAACTCATAACCGTTCTCCGCTACCACCCTTGCCTGCCCGCAAGTGTTAACATAGCACGAGAGCCATCAGCTGAGGTTAAGCCAGGTCTGTTGCTCCTGGGCTCAGAACCCGCCAGGGCTCCACTCCCACCCAGGCAGAGTAGAAGGCAGAGCGGATCTCGGCACTGGCTCCCAGGTGCTCCGGATCGATTGGCCCAGGGTCCCCCTGTCCCCTGGCTCACTCTGACCCTGCGTGGCCTCCCTCTGTGTGCTCTGGGCACCCCAGGCTCCCTCCTAGCCTGAGGCCTTCACACTTCTGCACACCTGCTCCCCCAGAGAACTGTGCAGGTTGTCCCCCACTCTGAGGCCCTTCTCCCAATGTCACTTCATCTAAATGGCACTTTCCCCACCCTTCCTCAGCGGTCTCCCTCCCCACTACCCTGTCACGGTCTCCATCTCACTGGCTGATGCAGCAGCTTAGTTATCTGCTCACAGACTTGGCATCTGTGTCCTGGGCAAGCTCTTTGCCTGCTCACGACTGGAGCTCTAGGCTGCCAACCGTGTGTATAATTTCCAGTAATGCAAAATCCGGAGGATTTCGCTTTTGTCCTCCAGAAAAGGGTCAGCAGGACCTCTAGCTGAAGCATGGGGTTGGTGGAGCTCTTCTGTGGCTTTTTTCCACTTCACATCTGGGAAGAAAGGACAGACGGGGCAGCAGTGAAATGTCGGGCACCTAACATGTCAAGCAAAGTGCTAGGAGACGATGGTAAACAAACACGTGGAAGCAAAAAGTTAACTCTTCACTTGCTGTCTTTGTCTGTTCAGGCAGCTGTAACGAAATACCTCAGACCGGGTGGCTTATCAACAACAGAAATGTATTTCGCACAGTTCTGGAGGTTGGGAAGCCCAAGACCAGGGTCCCAGCACGGGAGGCGTCTGGTGAGGACGTGTTTCCTGGTTCATAGATGGCGCCTTCTTGCTGAGCGCTCACATGGCAGAAGGGACAAACAAGCTCCCCTTCGCCTCTTCTATAAGGGCACGAATTCTACTGATGAGGGCTCCACCCTCATGATCTAATTGCCTCCCAATGGCCCCACTTCCAAATTCCATCTGCTCAGGGTTGGGACTTCAACATCTGGATTCAGACCTAACACCTGCCCATGCTCACTGCTGTGAACCGTGATTAGAAATGTCACATTCTCTACTCCTCCGCTTCATTTGTTTAGGTGCCTGTGCTGTGTTGGTGCCTTAGGCCTGCAGCTTCTTCTGCCTGTCAGGCGATCTAAGAGTGACTAACCCCACTTTACAGATGACAAAACTGAGGCACGGAGAATTTCAGAAGCTTACTCAGTGATCCAATTCAGATTCATCGGACCCTAGAGTCCCCCCAAACCACCCAGCCCCAGGTGGAGCACCTGCTATGAGGTCCCCACATGCCGGTCCCCATTTCCCTACTGACTTTGTCCCTGGAGAGAGCCCCACCCAGGGCTGCCGCCGCCCAGGAAGCCTGAACTCTAACTCCGGGTGCGGGATGGCATGCCACACCTGGGAGGCAGGTCTGCTGGACTCGGGCCCGGCTTTACGCCAGCCATTCCTCTTAGCTGCAGACACACCGTAGGCGCCAATCAATGCTGAATTCTTTGAGTTCTCTGAGTCTGTTTGCTGCTTCTTATCAAGAGCAGCAGATTATCTGAACTGTCCCTCCCAATGGCTAATATTCCTCTTCTGGAATGTCGCTGGGTGGCATCCAGTGTGGAGGTGGGTTAGCGTTTCTCAAGGACTCCGGCCTCCTACAGCTGGCTGCGGGAGACTAGGTTTTGCAGTAGGCGTTTGCTCCTGCCTTCTCTCTGGCCATGAGGAAAATAATCTTGGCAGCCCCCTGGGCTTTGTCAGCCTCTGTGTCCCTTGCTGTGCCCTCCTGTCCTGTGCCAGCTGCACTGAAGCTACGTGAGGTCTGCCCCGGCACGGACATCCGTCCCGCCTGGCTGCGCCACACAAGCCCCCTAGCCGTTATTTTATCCCGCCCGTCTGTGGGCAGGCAGTGGCTGCTGAGTACCTGGACGCCCGAATCTGACACTTCTTGGGCCCTTACTACTGCAAGCACCTTCTGGGCACAGCGACTCAGCTGTGTGGACGGACCCCTGCCCTCCAGGAGCTCGTGTTCCCGCAGGGGCAGGCGGGAGAGGTGGCGGCAAACACACGGCACAGGGAGGTCAGGAGCCGAGGAAGTCATGAATGAGACGCACCCGAGGCTCAGGAGAGAGAGTGACCGGGTGACTCTCTGAGCAGGTGGCTTTGCGTCCTGAATAAGGAGGCAGCAGCATCATGATCTTGGGAAGAACATTCCAAACCGAAGGATGGGCGTGCGCAGAGGGCCCGAGGCCCAGAGCTTCATGGGTGGAGGATGCGGGGGAAGGTTCGTGTGGCCGGAGCAAAGTGGGAGAGCGAGGCCGTGCGGGCGTGGAGGTGGGCAGGGGCAGGTGTGCTGTCCCCGCTGAGGAATGGGGCAGTGGCGGTGTGGTGGCAGCCACCGGAGAGCGCTGGCCAGGCCCTCAGAAAGACCACTCGGCTCTGTGGGGAGAGGCTGGGAGGACATGGGTCAGCAGCTGCCCCGAGGGTGGCCTGGGCTCGGGGGAAGGCTGAGAGGCCACAGCAGGGTGGGCTTCAGAGCTAGAGCTGCCAGGAGCAACTGGGGGTGAAGGTGAGTAGGAGGAAGAGAGGGGCCAAGGGGGTCTGACCAAGCTCAAGGCTGGTGACAGCAGCGTTTACTGTCTCAGGGAAGACAGGAGAAAGTGAGAATGGGCTGCTCTGCCTTGTCACCTGAGGGGGAGGTGTCTGCTGTTCATCCAGGTGAAGAGGGCCAGGTGCCAGGGAGAGAGGAGGCGCCTGGGCCCAGAGAGGCCTGGGAGGCAGAGGGAATCGTCAGCATATGGGGGTGGACAGGGAGGGGAGGAAGGCGGAGGGTGTCCCGGCTGCTCTGGCTGGGGGCCTGGTGGGGGAGGCGGGTCCAGCGCCGGAGACAGAGGCAGCCGCTTGAGAGGTGGAGAGCCCAGGAAGGACGTGCCAGTCACGGTGATGCTAGGAGGTCAAGGCAGACGAGGACAGGAACTGAGCAGAGCTTTGGCACAACATAAGGCAGCAGTTACGCTTAGAGCCAGCAGGTGGGAAGTGACAGGGATGAGGTGGAGAGGTGAGGAGAGGGCGAGATGACACTGCCGAGGCCCTAGGAGGCTATGCTTCCTCCCTCTGCGGACCTGGCCAACAGCGTCCCGACAGCGGCCACAAAGGCCACATCCAGGGACGGAATGACCCTCAGGTGCTCAGAGCCCCCCATAGAATGAGACTGAAGCTGGGCTCCAGCCAAGACCACCTGCTTGCCTTTGCCACCTGCCCCATCCCACTCCCCTTGCTCCCCCTTTCCCAAGAGCTCTCCCCACAAACCATCCGGGCAAGAACGCGGCCTCGGGCTCTGCCTCTAAGACAGGCGGACATCCACGTGCAAGAGCCGTGCCGGGCACGGTGGTGGGGAGAGGCCGGGAATCCAGTAATGACGGTGTCAGGAAGGAAGGTAGGTGACAGGAAGTCAGCTGCCGGAGAAGGCCGTGGGGAAGCGTGTTCTCCAAGAACCGCAGGCCGGAGGACGAAAGGGCCAGAACTCAGCTAGACCAGGCGCTGTGGGGCTCAGAGGCAGGGGCGGGTGATCGGTCAGATTGAGGAACGTTCAGAGCATCTGTAGGAAGTGGATAGTCCTGGATGACCGGGGAGCCTCCGGTTCTGCCGCAGCCCAAGGGGAACAGACATATAAGTCTCGGTGGGTCCAGTCCTGGGCTCAGAGCCCAAGCTGACACGTGCCCTAGTGCAGCAGGCTCAGCAGGGAGATGTCGCCGGTGTGGATGGAAGAGCAGCTGTCTCTAGCCTAGACTAACTCAACTGGTTTATACACCCAAAACCAAGCCCCCACCCACCCACCCAAGCTCCCAATTTATGGGCTCTGAGCCTGCAGAGGGTCTCTCCCCATTCCCATGCCACCCTCCTACCCCAGAACGACTTGCTTTCTGGCAGCTGGCTTCCTCTAGCTCTTCTCTCCAGCTCTGGGTCTGTGTCCCGTATCTGTGTCCCGCAGGGCTGATGGCATTCTGGCCTCAGCACTCTGTCGCCACAGTTGGGGAGTTAAGCAGTTTAAGGCATGGGAGGCCTGGGGGAAGGTGGTGGTGTGGGTGCACGGCCCTCTGGCCAGGCCGGGGCTCCCCACTCCTCCACCACCCCCTGTCCTCAAAGCACACACCCATCCACATTCCACCCCCCCACCCCATCTCCAGCAGGACGTTTCTGCCCACACACAGGCCACGGGGGGGCTCAGCCTCTACCCCAAGTGGGCTTGCCGAGGGATTTCTGCCCAAGACATGGAAAGCTGTCCTCGAAAGGAATTTGGGAAGCACAGCTTTCTCCCTCTGTGAAAGCCAGCTAGTGTAGTGGTCAGGGCACAGACTGGGATCACATGCCAGCAAAGGGCTGAAACTTTCTAAGCCTCAGTTTCCTTATCTAGGCAACAGGGGTAATGATAGTACCGTGAGCTCGTTCCCAGCACTCTTCCTGTGCTTTGCACTGGGCAGGGCACCTTATTACCATCGTCTTAGTCCCTACATTAGCATTAGGAACTGGGACGCACTCTTACTTTCCAAAGGATAAAACTGAGGTTCTACAACTTCTTTTTTTTTTTTTTTTTGAGACAGAGTCTCTCTGTTGCCCAGGCTAGAGTGAGTGCCGTGGCGTCAGCCTAGCTCACAGCAACCTCAATCTCCTGGGCTCAAGCGATCCTCCTGCCTCAGCCTCCCGAGTAGCTGGGACTACAGGCATGTGCCACCATGCCCGGCTAATTTTTTCTATATATATTAGTTGGCCAATTAATTTCTTTCTATTTATGATAGAGACGGGGTCTCGCTCTTGCTCAGGCTGGTTTCGAACTCCTGACCTCAAGCAATCCGCCCGCCTCAGCCTCCCAGAGTGCTGGGATTACAGGCGTGAGCCACCGCGCCCGGCCTCTACAACTTTAAATAGCTTGCCCACCATCTCAGTATTTTTAGTTGGCTGAGCTGGGATTCCACGGTGGGTCTCTTTTACTCTGAAGCCTTTGCTCTTAAACTGCCTGCAGCGATACGAAGTCAGGAGCCCTCGAGCCCCGGCTGGCCCTGCCACTGACCAACCCTCCTCCCCTTGTGCCTCAGTTGCCCTATCTATAAAATGGAAGGTCCCTTCTAGCTCTGTCCCTGTCGAATCTTTGAAGATGGTAGTCTTGGATTTGAAACGGTTAACACAGCTGCATGTGAATTCAAAATTCCCTTCTTCCTCTCAAGTTTCCAGAACAGCTTTGAAGATAAAAAGCTTAAGTTTGATTGAAGGCGGGAGTTGGGAGGAGGTGAGTATGCAAACAGTCTCAACAGTTCTTCTGGGAGGCCCCTAAATTATCCCAGAATATTGTTTAACTTTGTAAAATGTCATATTGTATCCATCATGAAGTGCCCCCCATGAATCACAGCAATAGAAATCAACTCAGAGACCACCCGGGCCTAACAAAGGGGACGGCAGGGGTGGGGTGCCTGGCCCCCCGCTGCGTGCCAGCATCAGTGCACGCATAAGCTCACAAACGGGAAACGCTCGGGCTTGGGCCAGGCGGGCCTACCCGCCCCACCCGCAGGTCACACAGGGCCAGGGCCCAAGCAGGTCTTTGGGTCCAGCGTGCTCCTTCCAAGAGGTGCTGGTCTGCTAGGGGCTCACAGTGACACTGAACCAGGGACCCTGGAGCCTGGCTCTCCCCACCTCCCCACCAGTGCTTGTCCCTTCTCACCTGTGTTTTTCCAGAATTTCTCAAACACCACTAGGGACTGAAGGAGGCTGCCCAGTGACCAGGGCTCTGGGCCCCACCTGCCTTCTACCTGAGCAACTTTGCTTTTATCCATGTAAGATCTTGTTGGAAAAAGATCTCTGTTTTATAAAAGTAAGAAAAAAAAAAAATCTGGAAATGCAGCTGTACTTCTTACATTCATTCTTTCTTGGCCCTAAATCGATTTCAGCAAAAAATGTAAGGCCCCCGACATCGGGAAGGCAGAGAAGAGATAATAAAAGGCAGCTCTGCATTTGGGGCAAGGGGTTCGATTGTGCTGCGAAGATGTGAATGTGTGTGTGTGTGTAAGGGTGCACACACGTGTGTGTGCGTGTGTGTGCACACCCCGCGCCCACTCACAGAGAGTCAGGGCAGCAGGTCTTGCACAGGACATCCTGACTCGTCCCTAAGAGGCAACCACAGCTGGTAATCATGGCCTGTTTATGCTCCCCAGATGCCGAGATACACAAACGATAAATCCGAGTAAGTTGTTTGCCTACAGAGTTTCTGGCCTGCTCCGAAGTCGCAGCTGGGGGAGACCTACAGGGCTGTAGGTCGAGCTGTGCAAGTAGAGCCCTTCTGAGTGCTTGAAGATGGGACGGCAAGAAACATCCCAAGTGCCAAGTCATCTGGTGGCTAAGAAATGAGGTTCTAGGCAGAGCTCTGGGTTGGGCATGGGTCTGGCCTCAGATCAGATGCTGGTCTCCAGACTCCTGGCACACCCGGCTTCCCATGGTGTCTCCAGGAGCCACACCTCCACATCCACCGGCTACAACCCTCGTTCATGGCCATAAGCTCCCAAAACCCAAGGCTGACAGCACAGAGACTGCTTCAGTGCTATCCAATGCCACCAGAAGCCAACCCAACCCATGCGTGGTATGCAAGGCCCTTCACGATAGGAGCTCACCTGGCAGGCACTCCCTACCTTCATTCACCACTTTATTCCTGAATTCATGGATGCATGAATGCCTGATCAACCCAACTGCAGGTCCTGTGTCCACTCTGTGCCACCCAGGGCCTTGCCAGTGCCTGGCAGAATTGGGGTGGGATCAGAGCTTATGGAGTGAACATGAGAATGAACAGATGAAATATGCAAGAGCCCACTAAACACAATAAAGGACTAAAATTATAGATGTAACAAAGAATTATTAATACTATTAATAAGAATGCCACTGCCATGTGCCCCATTGGGCAACTCTTTTGTTTTCATGACATGCTTTTATGGAAATGAAGAATTTAACTTTAAGAAAAATCAATCAACTAATTTTAGAAAAGTAATGATAATTGTTTTCTCATTGTAGAAAATATTGAAAATGTAACGAAAAGATTAACCACATATAGTTCAAGAAACCAAATATAACCCCATGACCCTTGAAAGTATTTTCTTCCAATTTGTTTTCTATGTGTGGACAAATGTGTGAATATAAAAAGTAAGGTAAGTGAAACCAAATTGCATACCGTTTTATACTCTGCTATTTTTGGTTAACATTTTATTGTGAACACTTTGCTGTGTTTTGACCCCTGATGTCAAGTTCCGTCACCCCCACTTTCTAGCTCTGTGACCCTGGACCAGTCATTTCACCTTGTTGAGTGAACGATTGTTTTCACTTCTCTCTCTCTAAAATAACCACAATCTTACTGGGGCAGTTGGATGAGCATTTCTCATCTCTAATGCTGTTAGGGTTCACCAATATCAATTTTCTCCTCTTGGCAGACATATTGTTCATCTCTATTTCCCAGCCTCCTTTGCAGCTAGATGAGGTCACACGACTATGTTCAGCCAGTGGGAAGTTAGGAGGAAGTAATGTACCTGCTTGCATGTCTGGCTCACAAAGTCTCCCCCAAATGGCCCTCCAATCTCTCTTCTTACCCTCCAGGCCCCCCGTGCTGTCAGGATGAACCAAAGCAATCATGAAACCACAAGATGAAAGAGCCACCGTATAATCAGAACTTGGAGAGGGACCCAAATGGCCTGTGGCGTGAACAAGAAATCAACCTTTGTTGCTTAAAGCTATCAAAACATATTTGATATATTAGCTTAGCTTAGCTTAGCTTAATCCGGCAGCTACGTGTCTCATAAAGCATGCTGCACCGTTTAAATAAAATATGTGAAATCAATTGCCCATAAAAAGCACTTCAAATACGAGGTTTTAAAAATTAAAGAACAACAAAGGAGTAAACAATCCATTTGCTCAATCGCGTAATGCAAGCTGTGAGGTTTGTGGGACTTCAGGGAAGAGAGGAGTCGATGTGGACCTCGGTGAGCAGCAACAGGAGTGTTGAGCGGAATTTGCTGGGACGCGTGTGGCTCCGGGTCCGGGACAGGAGGTGGAGATGGTTCCTGTAACTAATGTGTGTTTGCCGACCACCCAGGAGGCAGGAAGAGCAGTGAGGCCGCCGGAGTAATCACAGGAAGGTGGGAAAGCACCCTAGTGGGGGGCCACGCCTGCCCCCCAGCGGCGGGTCCTGACTCACGCAGAACCTGGCTCCTCACCCCAGCCTGCCCCCTCCCCGGCTAGCTGCTTCCAGTTAGTACGCACATCACACATCTCCGAACAGAGGAGCATCTCCGCCTCCCTCAAACAGTCGCCTCCATCTCTCGCCTGGGCTGCACCATCCTACCCCTTTCCGCACACATCCCCACCAGTCCGTTCTCCCCACAGCAGCACAGGGGCCCCGGGAAATGTGTTGCTGATCATGCAATCGCCGCCGTGGTTAATTTTATGTGTCAGCTTGGCTGGGTCATGGTGACCAGATATGCAGTCAAACATTATTCTGGATGTTTCTGTGAGAGTGTTTTGGATGAGATTAACATTTAAATCAGTAGGCTTTGAGTAAAGCAGGCTGCCTGCCCCAATGTGGGTGGGCCTTAACCAATCAGTTGAAGGCCTTATTAGAACAAAAAGACTGATCTCCCTGAGCAAGAGCGAATCCCCCAACAGATGACCTTCGGACTTGAACTGCAACGCAGGCTCTCTCCTTGGTCTCCAGCCTGCTCGCCCTCCCTACAGGTTTGGACTTGCCAGCCTGCATAATTGCGTGAGCCATTCGCTGAAAATAAATCTCTTTATACACAACCTATTGGTTCTGCCTCATTGGAGAAGCCTGACTAACACAGACACACATACCCGCACATGTGTGCACACTGAACCCCCTGGTGGCTTCCCATGACCCCTAGGACAAAGTCCAAACCCCTTTGCATGGCTTACGAGGCCTTCCCCCACCTCTCCCCTTCTATTTCCACACTCAACTCCGACCACTCTCCCCGCCACCACCGCACGTACCGCGCTCCCTCCAGCTCAGCTCCTCTCGCGTCCTCACACAAGCTGCCTCTTTCGGTTCCACCGACAAGCCACACTCTCCAAGCTGCAGGGACTTTGCACCTGCTATTCCCACCACCCAGGACTCTTTCTTGCCTGTTCCCCCCATAAAGCTTCTTCTCTCAACAGCAGCTTGAAAGTCGCTTCCGCAGGGCCTGGTTCCCTGTTGCTCTTCTTCCCGCCCCGCCCTCATTGTGCTTATCACGAGCGGCTAGACAGCCATGCGGTACTGCACGTCGAACATCTGCCTTCCCCCAAAGCCGATGTCTCCATGGAGGAGCCGGCAGAGCCTGCCGTTCACGTGGAGCCCCCAGTGCCTGTGACGGGGCACCTAGCGGGCCTGCTTACAGCGTAAGAGACCGACTAGATGAACGTCTACAGTGATCAAGACATGTATTTACGGTTGGGCACAACAGTGATCGTTGTACCCATCGATGTACTTTGCCATCTCCGATCACGTATTGTTTGGCTGGATGACAAATACACTCAAAAATTTCTCCGTCATTGCACAACCCATGATAGCAAGGTGACTAAAGCACTTTGCCCGTGGCAGCAACCCCACCTGTGACCTCTCGCCCAGGTAGCCAGCCATCTCCCTGCTTTCCCCTCCCCACCCCCACCATCTGGCGGAACATTCCAGCCTCCTCCCAGCTGCCCTCTTTCCTTTCTAATGGGAGAGACCCAGACCAGCCACTGGTTCTCTGTGTCACCCGGGGCAGGTGACTTAACCTCTGCAGCCAGCCCTGATTCCTCCTCTGCAAAAGGACAGGCTGGATCCCAGGACGAGGAGGGCCTGGGTCCTGATTGTGTGGGCTCCACAGCCCTGTGTCCTTCTGCACCTTGCCTGACCACCCCTCCCGCTGCCGGGATTTCCTTTGCTTGAGAGCCCAAATCCGCTGCTCACTGTCCCAACCCAGCACCGTGCCACACCGGCCACTCCAGCTGGGAGGTAAAATCAGGAACGCAGACATAAAACTGATTTTTCTCCCTCTTTCCTTAACTGCAATTGCAGAAGCAGACTTGGCTCACCTCAGCGGCTCCCTCACACACATACGCACACTCATGCCTACACACTCACACATGCATTCACACACACACTCATACATACACTCAGACATGCGTTCACACACACTCATACACTCACTCACACACCTATGCACCCTCATGCCTACACACTCACACAGGCATTCACACACCCACTCATACACACATATGCACACACACACTCATACACACATATGCACACTTATGCCTACACACTCACACATGCATTCACACACACACTCTTACACACACTCACACATGCGTTCACACACACTCATACACACGCATACACACACTCACACACATATAACATACACACATTCACATCATGTCTTCTGTTTCAGGAAGGGGTTTTTGGTTATAAGCAACAGAAAGCAATTCTGGCACATCTAAGGAGGAGGGAGGAGGAAGGGGAGGGGAGGAGGAGAAATTGGGGAGTCTCCAGAATCGCAGGAGCGGCGGGACAGCGGCTCTGGGGAGCACGGGGGGCAGCCAGGTGAGAGGTCCAGGGCAGGGACGAGCCAGCGGTCTCCTCAGAGCTCCACAAGCAGGACAAATCAGCCACCACTGCTTTCTTATTTTTGAATTATAGCACACATATAAAGATTATATTCATAACATATGAGTATAATTCCAAGAAAATGCTAATAAACTGGCCTCCGGTCTCCGCCTGCCAGGGTAAGAAGCAGTGTCAGCAACAGGCCTGAGGCCCCGCTGCCCCTGCGCACTGCAAAGCCCCGGCCAGCGTCCGCGCGCCCCTGCCCTCAGCACCCGGCTCCCCTCTGGGGGCTCGACTGGCCGCCTCAGTCACACACCCGCCCCCGATTCAGTCTCCGCGAGACCGAGCAATAGAGTGCTCGCGAATCCCGGAGGGAGTGGCACGTTTCCGACCGTGGCATTAGCCCGACTGGGGTCTGGGGGAGGGACTCGCAGGACTGGCAGGACCACGTGTGGCGGAGGGGAGGGAGAGGGTGGGTTCGGGACTGAGCTGCAAGATGACGGGGACTGGCGTGGCCGCCCCAGGGCACATGGGAGACTGACCTTCGAGGCCCACGAGGGGAGGGGAGAAGCCAAAGAAAAGGACCCGGACAGGGTCGGTGAGAAGCGCAGATGGAAAAGCAGGCGTGAAGCAGGCGTGAAATCCGCTTCAGAGGGAGACCTCAGATCCAGAGAGAGATGTCTCTCCAACAAGGACAGAGAGCAGAAGACAGAGACAGAGAGAAACAGAGAGGGAGAGACAGAGAGAGAGAGACAGAGAGGGAGAGACGGAGAGACAGAGAGAGTGGCGGAGATGGCGGTAAGACCACATTTCACCACGTCAAAGGCTTGGGCTTCCTCCTCCTGCCTGGAGTCCAAGTTCCGTCTCCACCAAGACAGAAACCACCTGGCCCTCCATGCGAGGCCCTCCGACGACGCCAGTGTTCTTCCAGCTCCCGGCCTGGTGGGACTTCATGCTGAGTCAGGGCTGTGACGTGCGCGGGGGCCCGCTGCGGAGAAGCCGGACTCAGAGACGCGACCTGCTGAGGCTCAGCCCTGGCCTCTCCCCAGAAGGTAACCTTTGCCTCCCAGGCAGCACTTGAACGTGACAAAACTCGTCCACGCACAGTCTATTTGATCTTCCCAGCCCGGTGAGAGGGCCTGGGTGAAAAGGGGAAATGGGCTCAGAGCAGGGATGTGACATGACTAGGGTGATACGGCCAAGAGAGGACAGAGGTCAGGTCAGGCTGCCCCTCCAGGGCCCTGTCCCCAGCGAGGTGCCCGCTCTAAGGTGGTATCCCTGCCGCTGAACTGCCAAGAAGGCGGTGCCCTGCTCTTGTGCTGCCAGCCTGGCCAGCTTATTGGACAGGGAGAGGCCAGACCGGCAGGTGCTAACTCCAGCCACACACTGTTGGCAGAAGCAGAAGCCGAAAGACTCCCAGAGAACAGGGACACACAGAGACCATAAAGCAACAAGAGCTGTGGGGCAGCAGACGCTGAAATAGACGCAGGTCAGGGGCGGTGGGTGCAGGAGGCTCTCGCTGTGTCTCTGGACAACAGGAGCAGAGGCGGAGAGAGCAGCTGGGCCACAGGGTCCACGTAGTCCCAGGGCAGTGTCCTGGACAACTCGGGCACCTCCACACGCCCTCGGCCTTGAGCCTCACCGTCTCATGGAGCTGCAGGATGTGCTTCCTGAGGGGTCCCACTCCATGCTCCACAAGCACCCCGATGCTTCACTGGGCAGCCCTCCACCAGTGGGGGACACGGTGCTCCCCTTTGTCCCTTGGGCAGACATTTCTGGGACATGATCTGATACCCTACAGAAGATACTAGTGGCAGCAGGCACCCGTCACCGTCACGGTGGCCAATTCATAACGCACTTTGCATCATCTTGCCTCCTTCCTCCCGTCTCTTCCCCTATTCCTCACCTCCGTTCCATGGGATCCCGCAAGTCAGCGCCCTGCCCGGAGCCCCAGCTCAGTCTCTGCTTTGGAAGGAGCCCAGATTGGCACAGGGGCTGTTGCGTTGTTGGCCCAGACAAGGTCCCTTCTGGCAAAGGCACTTTGAGTCGTGGGTCCTGGAGCTGTTGGCAGCCACCTGGTGCCGTCACCTATCCCAGCTGCATGGTGTGGGCACATCGTGGCAGAAGCCGGGCAGAGTGAGCCACTGGCCATAGGGCTCGGGCCCGACTGCTGCCCAGAAGGGATGAAGAGGCTGTCGGAGCCCTGGCGGTGTCCAGCCGCAGGTCCAGGCACCGTGGAGGGTCAGCCCGCCCTGCTCTTCCCCTGGTTCCAGGATCCCCTCAGTGAGATGCCTGCTGGGTTTTCTGTCTAAGTCTTTGTCCCTGTTGCAGCTGTTCCCACCTCCCTCCTTGCTATGACAGTGCTGACAGTCCCCTCCCAGGACTCGGGGTGACCCCACAGGGCCTCCCAGCTGCAAACTCAGCAGCCCTTGACTC
>VSMD01022841.1:0-25360 GCA_008750895.1 Mirza zaza | reverse complement strand
GACAGAGTCTCACTTTATTGTCCAGGCTAGAGTGAGTGCCATGGCGTCAGCCTAGCTCACAGCAACCTCAAACTCCTGGGCTCAGGCAATCCTGCTGCCTCAGCCTCCCAAGTAGCTGGGACTACAGGCATGCGCCACCATGCCCGGCTAATTTTTTCTATATATATTAGTTGGCCAATTAATTTCTTTCTATTTATAGTAGAGATGGGGTCTCGCTCTTGCTCAGGCTGGTCTCGAACTCCTGAGCTCAAAGGATCCGCCCACCTCGGCCTCCCAGAGAGCTAGGATTACAGGCTTGAGCTACCGCGCCCGGCCGATCATTTTTTTTTAATTTAAAAAAATTTAAAAATTTTTCCTGGTCCAAGTCATAGAAGCCTACCTTTGCTCATTTTGAAATAGGGTTGCTTGATCCTTTTGTAGTTCATAAGCGTGATGATTGGGTTTTCATGCGCATGCGTGTGATGTGCCTCCCTCAGACCTTGTTACAACGTCGGCACACTACCCGTCTGACATGAAAAAAATAAAAATTAATTAATTAATTAAATAAGGTTGTTTGTCTTTTTGTTGTTGAGTTGTAGAGATGCCAATTTTGAAATCAATTGATTCTCCACTTAAGGCCTCCCAGGTCATTTAAAGAGCTCCTCCTCTTCTTTTAAGTATGTATGTGTGTATATATTTATGGGCAAATAGTTTCAGGCTGGAAGGAAGTTTCAGAGCCTTAACGTAATTTTCTCCACCACCAGGATATTCTCCATTCCTGCAATTTTTTGAGTTCCCACATCTCAAAACTGGTTACCTAACTTCAGTCCTTCCTGCTGCACTTTGGCCCTTACTATTTTGGCTCTATAAATAATGAGAAAAGTTACATAAAAATCACCGATTAGATAGGAACACAAAGATTCCAATAGATCTCAAAACACAAGGTGACCCATTTACAACTGGATCTTCGGGAAGCGCCAGGTGACTCAATTTCCTCGAATTATAGAAGGCGCCCAAGCCGGCCGCGCGCATGCTCTAAGGCTGAGGTCATGGCGAAGTTAAAGAAGGCGTGGCTACTGCCCAAATGCAAGATGACCACCAGGACCTCCCACCCTTGCTCAAGAGTGAGGCTCAAAGGCTCAAATGCCATTGGCAGAATAGTCCACTGCCCATCCCCGCCCCCTGCAGGAGGCGCTAATGACAGCGTCCCAATTTCCGGTTCCGGCAGCGCCGGGAGGCGATTCGAGATGGAGGAAGATGCGAGCGGAGGCTGGCAATCACTGGGGAGGGAGAAGAGAGTGGGGCCTGCGGCTTAGAGGCCTGGGCTTGGAGTTCACCTCAGACGCGGTGGAACTGCCGGAGTCTGAGAAGGTAAGAAACCACTGGCTCGGGGCGGCTGAGGACTAAGGTCTCAGAAGACCTGGACTTGTCAAGGAGGCAAAGGATAGCTGCGGTGCCATGTACTTTAGGGAATGAAGGACAACTCCGGCGAGGCATCTTCCTGGCAGAGGAGCACGAGATTCGCTGACAGCAAAAGAAACATGGCAAGGGGCATGTTCTAGGACCCAGAGTCAGCTGTGCGGGGGCCAGGACAGAAGCTGCATAAAGGGGGTGTCACGTGGAATGTGTGGAGAAGATTGTCATGTGGTGTCTGTGATGAGGGATCACGTGGGAACCTATGGACGATCAAAGGGAGGGTGGGTAGAATCTCACCGTGTCTGAGGGAGGGAGGAGATTCTCAAAGGTGGAGTTGGAGGCATGGCCAGGAACCTCACATAGGGAAATGAATGTTCAGTAGGATAGGTGGGCAGGCATGTAAATATATTCACATTCATGTGGTAGATAGCTCCCAGGATGCAGAGCCTTGATGCAGATGCAGTAGAGAACAGAAGGAATAGGAGATGCTGGTTTCTACTCTCCTTGTTTCCAGCTGAGAAGTGGAAACCCATGAGTGTCTTTTCAGGAGTTGCAGAAGATGTTTTGATTTGGTGGGAATGATTGGCTGAAAAGATCAGAATGGAAGAAGTGGTCATCGTTGCACTCAGTTCCAGTGACAAGTCAGGATGGAGTCAGAGGGCTCCTAATATAGTCAGAATGGTCCTGGACTTCTAGAGCAGTTGTTACAATTCTTGTAATACTGAAAATCCTTAATATTTAAAGCAATGCTTCCCAAACTTTGATATGCATATAAATCGCTCAGAGATCTTGTTCAAATGTTGGTTCTTACTCAGCAGGTCTGGAGTACAACCTGAAATTCTGTATTTCTAACAAGCTCCTAGGTGGTGCCCATGTGGTTGGTCTCTGGACACTTGAGTGGCAAGAACTTAGAGCATCACTGTCCAGTAGAACTTTCTGCAATGATAGAAATGCTTTACTGTTAACAAAATACTTTCATAATTATTAGCTCATATGAGTTGTACCACAACTGTTATATACTGTTGGCAAGCTCTGTTTATTAGCTCATTTCACAGATGAGGACACTGAATTGTGGTGAAGTGACTAGGTCCTATCATGAGCTAGTAAGTAATGGAAGTGGAACTCAAATATAGATCTCCTGACTACTGATGTTCTTTCCATTGTATAACTTTGCCTTCCAAGTGACACTGCCTTCTGAGTGAATAGTTTGGAGTGAATTTTCTGGTACAAGGAGCATGGAAGTGGAGAGGAAGTGTACATACTTGGGCCAGTTTATTTGTCCTTTTTCATTGGCAGGGGCACTAGTGGGAGCTCCATCTCTAACGCTTCACTTGATGACTTCAGGACAAAATGTTTACTAATCCTCGGTCACCTGTTGGGTCCCTTCAGGAAGCACTTCAACATTTGTGCCTGAGCAGTGTTAATAGGTGGGAGAAAATCCAGAATTGGAGCCATGCACACAAATAAGGGTCTGGGAAAGAGCCATAATGAATTGGGCTGACTGAGTTGGGAGGAAGGCTGAAGGAACTTTGTTTACAGATAAATGCAAGGAGGACTTTTCAGAGGGTAAAGCAAGAGGAACTGGTTTTGATATTTCAGCAGGAAGTTTGGAAATTATGTAACAAAGAGCAGGTTGAGCTCCCATCTTATAGGAGCAGTCTGCCCCTTTTGAGGGGGTAAAGAAGAGTAAGGGGGTAAAAGGGAGTGGGTGCTGTGCCCTCTCCTCTTCTACTGTAGTGGCTTACCTCTTTGAGGCATGACCCTTAGTGACTTCTCCTGTCACCATGACCATATAGGAGTTAACTACCTCAGACAGTCCCCATTTTCTTCTGGGAATTTAAAATAGACTGGCAAGTGTGCAAGATGGAGGCAAGGGGGAAATGGGGCAGTGGGTCCTGCCTTAGCATTTCTCATCAGGAGATGCTAGTACTTGGTGATTCAGCTTGACAAGTTGAGATAGCGTCATGAAGCCAGGTCCTGGAACAGAACCCTTCGTTGCTCTCTTTCAGTTTCTCTGACCCTCTGTCCTACAGAACACGCAGTTTGCATGTGCCCACCAGGAGGCTCTCTTGCTTGAGCCCTGCTGTGTGTCCTGTGTTGATAATGTGACTGCTCAGTCACTAAGGTCAGTCCCTCCACAAACACACTGGGAAAGCAGAGGCAGCTCTTGGTTTCTCTGGAACAAAACTGAGCGAAGGCCTGGGCATCTGCATGGCCAAGAGCATATGCTTAACCCTTGGGTGACCTGCAGACAAGAGAGCATTAATTTTGCCTCCAGGGTTGGGAATGACTTGGCTTTAAACAGTGATTTGTGTTAGAAGTCCTCAACCCCATGGGGTAAGATAAGAGGCAGGTAGAGTAGAGGAGAAATCTTGGCTCATCCTGTCTCTACCTTTTACCAGTTCTATGACCTTGAGCCTGTTACTTTTTTTTTTTCTTAGAGACAGAGTCTCACTTTGTTGTCCAGGCTAGAGTGAGTGCCATGGCGTCAGCTTGGCTCACAGCAACCTCAAACTCCTGGGCTCAAGCAATCCTGCTGCCTCAGCCTCCCGAGTAGCTGGGACTACTATAGGCATGTGCCACCATGCCCGGCTAATTTTTTCTATATATTAGTTGGCCAATTAATTTCTTTCTATTTATAGTAGAGACGGGGTCTCACTCTTGTTCAGGCTGGTTTCGAACTCCTGACCTTGAGCAATCCGCCCGCCTCAGCCTCCCAGAGTGCTAGGATTACAGGCGTGAGCCACCGCGCCCGGCCAAGCCTGTTACTTTTAACCTAGCTAACAGTCCATTTCCTCATTTATCATAAGTCTCTTACTGTACACAGGTAAGTTGTAAGGATTACATGAGGTATTAGCTATTCAGTAAATCCTAGTGTTTATATCTTCTCATCTCAGTGATGTTGGAAACATCTTGGGACCCTCCCTGGATGACATTCACCCTGGGGCAGGAGAGTCAGTGACCACTTTTGGTTGAAGGGCTCAGAGGAAAAGATTGCCCCACTGGACTTAGTGGGTGTCCCAGGCTGAGGCTGGTGATGAAGGCCACCTTTGCCTATAGCAAGTGGCACATCAGTGTTCCAGGAGTTCTTCTGACTGCAGAACCCCACCTCTAGCTCATTTTCCACAGCCCAGATTTTCCATTCTGGCCAACCCAGTTGACCATGTCTTTTCTCTCCCTTTCAATGTCTATATGTATTCCTCTTTCATTCAAACTTCTTTGTCTGCAGATAGTCTGACCTGGTTAGGAACACTTTACCCATTTCTCAGCCCCTCTCCCTTTTTTTTGTCTTTTTAAGAGACAGAGTTTTGCTTTGTCACCCAGGCTAGAGTGCAGTGGCATAATCATAGCTCACTGTAACCTTGAACTCCTAGGCTCAAGCAATCCTTCTGGCTCAGCCACTGAGTAGCTAGGACTACAGGTGTGTGCCACCATGCCTGGCTAATTTTTTTTTTAAATTTTATAGAGGTGGGGTCTTGTATGTTGTCCAGGCTATCCATTCCTTGCCTTGAAGCTGTTTTCCTTCAGCTCTCAAGTACTCAATTTGCACTGTGGGTAGTCTATACTCTAATGAAAATGATACAGTCCAGCTCAGGGAGTCCCGAAAAGCCAACCTTGCTTTCTCACTGACTCCCATGGGACAAAAGCTATCTGAAGCCTGAGTTGGGACAGACCTTTGGTTGGGGAAGCTGGTTGAAGATGAACTCTGATTAGGCACTTGGCATGAGGTTTGCCACTGGAGCCACTGGCATAAAATGTTTTAGCCCTCTGGAGTCATCCCTGTGATGTGGCCACCACCTTTCTCTGCCTTAAGGGGTTTTTCTTAAAATCTGGGGAGCCCCTGCTTGTCACTTCCTGGAATTTATCTTCCTACTCTCCCTTTCTGGCTAAAACTTTCCATTATCATAAAGAACAGGGGTGGGCTACACTGGAGCACATTATGGTGCCACTAAGTATATGTCTAATATATGATGTTCTCTGGTTTGACATTTCCTTATACAATTTTTACATTAGTGAGCTTATTAGTTTGTTTTTTTTTTGAGATCCTAGGCATTGGATACACTTAACATGAGGGCCACATGTACATTAACTTGTCCTGGTTTTTTTCCCTCTGTATCTTATACCCATTCCCAGTATGATACTGTGTCTCCTTGAACAGACTGAGTTTCTCAAAGCCCGAGTCTATCTTTTCTGTCACTTCTCTCTCCCTTTGTTGTCTAGGGGTGAGGTTGTGGTTTATATTCTTTGAGTTGAAAGCATAGGGTCAAATGTGTTCTCTACCTTGTAGTTCTCCAGGCTTCAGGAAAACTGGTTAGCTCTCAGGTAGTTCTTTTCTGTCTTTCTCTGAGTGAGTTATCTAATAACCAAAGAGGACTCTGACCTTTGGCCTGTTCCTGACTTTTTAACTCCTTTCATTGGAGGGAGGAGAGGTGGTGAGGGGTGCCCTGTGGTGTGAAAGCCCCACTTGCCCTCTTTCCCACGCTTTTTTCTACTGCAGACTGGAGAAAATAGAAATGTAGAGAGTGTGGGTCAGGGGAGCTCAGAGGGGCTAGCATGGAAACCAAAAATGAAACAAGTCAACTGGTAAATGGTGATAAGAAACACCCTGCTAAAGAGGAAGGGCCAAGGTGGTGCCTCTTTAGTGGGTCCAGGAGCATCAAGAAATGGAGCACTCCTTTTCAGCCTCTGGGAACCTTCTAAATGTCACTTAATAACATCCCATTAGCACACTTAAAGGCCCTGCGTCCTGCCAGGTAGTTGGTTTGCCCACAGTATCCTGAGCTCTGCCTGGGTGAGCCAGACAAGGAGAATGGTCCCTGGCCAGGGTGGTGACGCCAGGGCCCTGGCCCAGGCAGAGACAGAGTTAAGCTAGGATATCCTATAAGCTGGGGGCACAGAGCTGAGGTTGGCCAGGGGAATCACTGGTGAGGAACGATTATGGAGGAGAGAACTTGATTTGGGAAGGACTGGGCATGGACAGAGAAGGGGGTTGTGATCCTAATCTGTGAAAGAGGACTCAGGTGGGGATCGGCAGAGCCAGGCTGGGTGAAGTCTAGGCTTTGGAGAGGTGAGTGTCCAGGATATGAAGCCTGAGAATGTGGCTTCAGAACCTAGCCAGGAGGGGAAAGTGCAAATTTCTTACCTCCTTCCTCACATCTCTCCAACCTGCTCACATCCCAGGTCTTCAGTCACAATGGAGGACAAACGCAACATCCAGATCATAGAGTGGGAACACCTGGACAAGAAGAAGTTCTACGTGTTTGGTGTGGCAATGACAATGATGATCCGTGTCAGCGTCTACCCATTCACTCTCATCCGCACCCGGCTGCAGGTTCAGAAGGGCAAGAGCCTCTACCATGGGACCTTTGATGCCTTCATCAAGATCCTGCGAGCCGATGGAGTGACTGGCCTCTACCGGGGGTTCCTAGTCAACACCTTCACCCTCATCTCTGGCCAGTGCTATGTCACCACTTATGAGCTCACTCGGAAGTTTGTAGCTGACTACAGCCAGAGCAACACAGTCAAATCCCTGGTGGCTGGTGGCTCGGCTTCCCTCGTAGCCCAGAGCATCACGGTGCCCATTGACGTAGTCTCTCAGCACCTGATGATGCAGCGCAAAGGTGAAAAAGTGGGCCGCTTCCAGGTGCGGGGGAACCTAGAGGGACAAGGGGTTGTTGCCTTTGGCCAAACCAAGGACATCATCAGACAGATCCTGCGGGCTGATGGACTTCGCGGCTTCTACCGAGGCTACGTGGCTTCATTGCTTACCTATATCCCAAACAGTGCTGTCTGGTGGCCCTTCTATCACTTCTACGCAGGTAAGCAGGGCCAGGAGAGTGGGGTTACCAATGAGGCTGAGATACTGTTGCTGTGTACATGTCGGAGTGGAGGTAAGATTTAGCAGGGGGAATGCGTCATTCATTCAGCAAATATTTGAATTCAAGATGATTCAAAGATGAATAAGACATGGTTCTTGCCTTCAAAGATCTTATAACATAGTGAGGGGAAGTAGGCAAGTGTAACAGATGACTACAAAAGAGTGTATATTGTATGCTCTAGGTGCACTGGAATCAATTTAGATTTGCAGAATGTTGGCAGATCTTTGGAAGGTGGGGGAGGACAAAAGCTGCCATGAGATGTTTGGAATTTGAAGATAAAATTGACAGATAATAGGCCGGGCGTGGTGGCTCAAGCCTGTAATCCTGGCACTCTGGGAGACCGAGGCAGGCGGATCGCTCACCAGCCTGAGCAAGAGCGAGACCCTGTCTCTACTAAAAATAGAAAGAAATTAGCTGGACAACTAAAAATATACAGAAAAAATTAGCCAGGCATGGTGGCGCATGCCTGTAGTCCTAGCTACTTGGGAGGCTGAGGCAGGAGGATCGCTTAAGCCCAGGAGTTTGAGGTTGCTTTAAGCGAGGCTGACGCCATGGCGCTCTAGCCCCAGCAACAGTGAGACTCTGTCTCAAAAAAAAAAAAAAAAAGATTGACAGATAATAGTGAGCTTTTGAGTTGGATATTTTCCCTCAGCATTGTTAAATTCAAGGTGTAACATAACTTTGAACCTCTCTACTTCTATAATAATGTATCTTTGTTCATAAGACTTTTTAAGTATTTCCCAGAATGGGATTACTGGGTCATAAGAGAACATTTTTGTGGGCTCCCATAGACATAGTGCCGGATTGCCTTCTGAAAGGGCAGAGTACATTATTGTGAAGAGCAGGACTTGAGTGTGCCTGCTACCCTGGGATTTCCATCCATTGCTTTGAGTAACTACCGAGCTCCTGTTCGGGCAGACAATGGCCTGCAACCTCCCTAATCTTTGCTGTTGCCTCCTAACCCTTGGAATTAGCATTATGTCCCATCTCATCTGGAATTTTTCTTTGTTTCTTTTTTCTTATATGTAGCACATCTGAGCTGAGGGTACCCATAGGGAACCTTTCTGTTCAAATTTTGTAATGACTTCCTAACCTGTAATCATTTTGATTCTGTGGCACTGTGCTTTTCTGGTGCTCCTTCTGTTTTTCTGATTAAACTTTCTTTTTGCCAGGTCTGTTTCTTCTGATTAGCATAATCTTTGATCTAGAGTATTTGCTAAAAGTCAGATTCCTGGAGGCTTCTGACGTCAAGTGGGAGACTGGGGTTTGATTCCCCAGTGGGAAATTACATTACTTGTTTTTTTTTTTTTTTGAGACAGAGTCTCACTTTGTTGCCCAGGCTAGAGTGAGTGTCGTGGCATCAGCCCAGCTCCCAGCAACCTCAAACTCCTGGGCTCAAGCAATCCTGCTGCCTCAGCCTCCTGAGTAGCTGGGACTACAGGCATGCGCCACCATGCCTGGCTAATTATATATATATATATTAGTTGGCCAATTAATTTCTTTCTATTTATAGTAGAGACGGGGTCTTACTCTTGCTCAGGCTGGTTTCGAACTCCTGACCTCACAATCCACCCGCCTTGGCCTCCCACAGTGCTAGGATTAGAGGTGTGAGCCACCACACCCTGCCCCCAGTAGGAAATTAATTTTTTTTTTTTTGGCGAGAGAGTCTCACTCTGTCCCCCAGACTAGAATGCAGTGGCATCATTATAGCTCACTGCAACCTCAAACTCCTGGGCTCAAGCAATCCTTCTGCCTCAGCTTCCCAAGTAGCTGGGACTATACGTGCACGCCACTATGTGCGACTAATTTTTCTGCTTTTTGTAGAGACAGGTTCTCACTCTTGCTCTACCTGGTCTCCAACTTCTGGCTCCTGGCCTCAAGCAATCCTCCCACCTCGGCCTCCCAAAGTGTTAGGATTACAGGTGTGAGCCACCATGCCTGGCAAGAATTAATTATTTAAAGGAAAAAATCTTCCTGGGAAATGTGAGCATTTTCTCTGGAGTCTGTCTTTAGCCTTCTCTCCTCATTTGTTTTTATTTATAATTACAACTGCACTTTTCAGATATGTCCAACATCTCTATTTCCATCTCCAGACTAATCTTTCCAAAGCTCTAGATGGACATACTTTTATTTTTTCTAGACAGAGTCTTACTCTGTTGCCTGAGCTAGAGTGCCGTGGTGTCAGCCTAGCTCACAGCAACCTCAAACTCCTAGGCTCAAGCGATCCTTCTGCCTCAGCCTCCCGAGTAGCTGAGACTACAGGCATGAGCCACCATGCCCGGCTAATTTTTTCTGTATATTTTTAGTTGTCTAGCTAATTTCTTTCTACTTTTAGTAGAGACAAGGTCTTGCTCTTGCTCAGGCTGATCTTGAACTCCTGAGCTCAAACAATCCGCCTGCCTCAGCCCTCCCTCAGTGCTAGGATTACAGGTGTCAGCCACTACACCCGGCCTAGATGGACATTCTGACTGTTGGACCTCTCTACCTGGATGCATCTGCTTATGTCTGAAATTTTATTCAATTAACTATTCTTTGTCCCAAGCTGGCTCTCCTTTCTGATTTACTTTCGTTTGTCCGTGGCCTTATTATTCTCCAAATCACTGAAACCAAAGCCTTGGGGATTGTACTTGACCACTCCGTCTTCCTTTGTTCCCACATCTAGTCCTGGGGACTCTAAAATGCCTCTCCCAACTTTCTCTTCATTCCTGCTGCCTTCTCTGGAAACCATGCTTCTGTTACCATCTTCCTAGCCTGCTACATCAGCCTTCTAGCTGTTCTAAGTTCTCTTCTTTCCCATCCATTGCACACATCCTAATGGATTAACCTTTTAAACCCTATTTGTGATGTTCAGAGACTCCCACTACTTACTGAATAAAATCCAAACTCTTCAGGATGGATTTTGCCTCCCTTTACAGTGAAATCTCCTATTGTTTCCCTATGTTCAGGCCATCTGTGCTGCAGTCTGGACAGAGAATGCACAATTCCTCAACCATGTATCTGCTCTCCTACCTCTGCTTTGTTCATGCCTTTCTCTGTCTACATGCCTTCCTGATTAGCTTACTCTTGGTGAAATCATGACTTAACTTTTTTTTTTTTTTTTTTTTTTTTTTTAATGAGACAGGGTCTCTCTGTCACCCAGACCCAGTATAGTAGCATGATCATAGCTCGGTATAACTTTGAATTCCTGGGCTCAAGTGATCCTCTCACCTCAGCCTCCCAAGTAGCTAGGACTACATGTACCACCATGCCTGCTTATTTATTGATTGACTGATTGATTGAGACAGAGTCTCACTTTGTTGCCCAGGCTAGAGTGAGTGCCGTGGCGTCAGCCTAGCTCACAGCAACCTCAAACTCCTGGGCTCAAGCAATCTTCCTGCCTCAGCCTCCCGAGTAGCTGGGACTACAGGCATGTGTCACCATGCCCGGCTAATTTTTTCTATATATATTAGTTAGCCAATTAATTTCTTTCTATTTATAGTAGAGACGGGGTCCCGGTCTTGCTCAGGCTGGTTTTGTACTCCTGATCTCAAGCAATCTGCCCGCCTCAGCCTCCCAGAGTGCTAGGATTACAGGCGTGAGCCACTGTGCCCGGCCTGCCCTGCTTATTTAAAAACTTTTTTTTAGACATGGGATCTTGCTATGTTGACCAGGCTGGTCTCAACTTCTGGGCTCAAGCAGTCCTCCTGCCTCAGCTTCCCAAAGCACATGACTTACCTTAAGTGCTATTTGTTGCCTCTTCTCCCATCCTCTCCATGTAATCCTTAACCCAGAAGTGGTTCTTCCTTTTTTCAACCCCATGACATTGCCTGAATGTTTCTTAAGGCAGTTGTAACATTTGCCTTAAGAACATTTGATAACATTTGGCTTAATAACATTTGATGTTATTTGTATGTGTCTTATTCTTTTTTTTTTCTGAGTGAATGGACAGGCAAAAACACCTAAATCTATGTCTCTTATTCTTATACATGGGATGGTTCTTGGAAGGGGGAGGGAGCTAACATTTATTGAATGCTCACTGTGTGCCAGGCCCCCCGTGTGAGAGCTTACATACCTCATAACTCTGTGATGTAGGTGTTCTATAGGAATAGGGACCATGTACCTCCCAATGCCTGACTTATGGTGAATCATAAGTGCTCAACAGATATTTGTTGAATGAGTAGATTGGTTTTTGTCATTACCTTTTGCTTAAAATTGACTGATGGTGCCTTATGGGCATGGAGAATAAAATCCAGTTTCCTTCCCATGGTCTACAAAGCTCTGTTGATCTGGTCCCTGTCTGCTTCTCCATCCCTACCCCTTGCCACTTGCCCCTTCCTCACTCTGGTCCATCTGTGTTGCTCTTTTGTCAGTTCCTGGTACACTGCAAGCTCGGTTCTTGTCTCAAGGCCTTTGCAGATAAATGTTCTCTCTGCTTGGGACACCCTTTCCTCTGTTCTTTGTATGGCTGGCTCCTCATTCTTCAAGCCTCAGCTTATGTGTCACCTTTACAAAGATGGCTTCTTCACCCTGTTGGAAAGAAAGCTTTTTCTGTTTTATATTTCAGTATGTTGTTTCCGTCGTAGTACTTACCACAATTTGTGATTATTTTACCCCCAACCCCCAGTTTCTTTCTTTTCTTTTTTTTTTTTTGAGACAGTCTCACGTTGCCTGGGCTAGAGTGCCTTGGTGTCAGGCTACCTCACAGCAACCTCAAACTCCTGGGCTCAAGCGATCCTCCTGCCTCAGCCTCCCGAGTAGCTGGGACTACAGGCATGTGCCACCATGCCCAGCTAGTTTCTTCTATATATTTCTAGTTGACCAACTAATTTCTATTTCTTAATAGAGACAGGGTCTTGCTCTTGCTCAGGCTGGTTTTGAACTCCTGACCTTAAGCGATCCACCCGCCTTGGCCTCCCAGAGTGCTAGGATTACAGGTTTGAGCCACCGAGCCCGGCCCCAGTTTCTTAATTAGAATACAAGTTTCAAAGTTTCATTAAGGCATTTCCCTGTCCATTTCTTTGTGTTTGTTGTTGTAGTTTATTTTTTTTTGAGAAGGGTGTTGCTCTGTCACCCAGGCTGGAGTGTAGCAGCGTAATCATAGCTCGTTGCAGCCTCAAACTCCTGGGCTCAAGCAATCCTCCTGTCTCAGCCTCAGGCTCCCATCCCAAGTAGCTAGGATAACAGGCATGTGCCACCACACTGGCTAATTTTAAAATTTTTTTTCAGAGAACATGGTCTCACTATGTTTCCCAGCCTAGTCTTGAACTCCTGACCTCAAGCTATCCTCCCGCCTTGGCACTTGTCCAAAGTCATTTAGCCAGGAGAGACTTAAAACAAGTCTGGGTTTGTCTTCTGCCTTATAGATAAGCGGTTCTTAAAATGTTTATTGAATGAATAACGTGGGAGGAGGACAGACATGGGGCTCTTTCTCCCACCTTCTCGCCTTTGTGTTTTCATCCTTCCCTGAAGCCCCAAGAAAATGGCATGTGTGAATGATTAGAACTGGAATCTGGATCCCACTGCAGCTTGCAAGCCTGGGTGTCAGTGTAGACAGGCCAGTCCAGATACTACATTCTAATAATTGCAAAATGCCTTCAGGAGAAACCAGGCACCCATGAGGCATTGCCCCAGTTCACTTTGTTTCTGTTTGTGTGCTGATTCTGGGGAGAAAGTGATTAGAAACTGGGGGAGAGGTGGTTCTGGTAGGGGCTTAACCATGCCAGCTGGCACTTAGAAGCCTTTACTTCTGCCCTGCCAACTTTCACCTCCCTACTTCTCCCTGGCCACAAACTACCAAAACTAGGAACGTGAGAAAAAAATTCTTAAAGGTATTGCGACTGAACTACAGAAGAGAAAATCCTAACTGGCTTCCTACTTGGATCTCATCTACTGTTTTTTCCCTTGCTCATTCTGCTCCAGCCTACTGGCCTTGCTGTCCCTCAAATATTTGCTAGGTGCTCCTGCCTCAGGGCTTTTGCATAGAATGTTATCCCTTCTGTCATGGCTCAGTGGCTCACTAGCACTCTGGGAGGCCGAGGCAGTAGGATCGCTCAAGGTCAGGAGTTTGAAACCAGCCTGAGCAAGAGTGAGACCTTGTCTCTACTAAAAATAGAAATAAATTAATTGGCCAACTAATATATATAGAAAAAATTAGCCGGGCATGGTGGCATATGGCTGTAGTCCCAGCTACTAGGGAGGCTGAGGCAGCAAGATTTCTTGATCTCAGGAGTTTGAGGTTGCTGTGAGCTAGGCTGATGCCACGGCTCTCACTCTAGCTTGGGCAACAAAGTGAGACTCTTTCTCAATTAAAAAAAAAAAAGTTATCCCTTCCTTGAAAACCATCTTTCCATAAATGCATGTGGCTTGTACTGTCTCCTTCAGGCCTTTGCTCAGACTTCACCTTCTTGGAATGGGCTTCCATAAACACCTTGTTTAAAATGGCAATCCCTTTACCCTCTACCGTTGGCATTCCTTGTCTCCCTTTCCTGCTTTATTTTTATCTATAGCACATACCTTCTGACATAGCTATATATTTTGCTTTTTATTTGTTAATTGTCTGTCTTCTCTCACTAGAATATAAATTTCCTAAGGACAGGAATTTGAGGTTTTTTTATTCACTGTTAAATCGTCAGGTCCCAGGGTGATCAGCTCATGGTAGTCACTCAATAAATCTTTGTTGAATAAATGAATGAAGTCTTATCTTTCACCACCAGAGGAGGTAAAACAAAAATTCAATTACAGGTAGATTTCCCAGTGGTACTGGGAATGGGTGAATCTGGTTGCCAGTCTATCTTGATTAGCTTTTTTTTGAGACAGTCTCATGCTGTTGCCTGGGCTAGAGTGCCTTGGCGTCAGGCTAGCTCACAGCAACCTCAAACTCCTGGGCTCAAGCGATCCTCCTGCCTCAGCCTCCCGAGTAGCTGAGACTACAGGCATGCGCCACCATGCCCGGCTAGTTTCTTCTATATATTTCTAGTTGACCAACTAATTTCTATTTTTTAGTAGAGACAGGGTCTCGCTCTTGCTCAGGCTGGTTTTGAACTCCTGACCTTAAGCAATCCACACGCCTCGGCCTCCTAGAGTGCTAGGATTACAGGCGTGAGCCACCATGCCTGGCCTTGATTAGCATTTTGGAAAATGAATTTTTCTTTCTTGATATAGGCTGGAGAAAAGTTCTCACTGTAGAATGACTTATCTATTTTAATATTGTTTTTATTTTTAAAAACATTTACATGGTTCAAAATTGAAAAGATAGGAAAGGGTATGCAATATGCAGTGCAAAGTATCCTCACCTACTGTAGGCACTGAGTTCCCTTCTGTTGTTTTGTTGCTTTTGAGAGATGGGCTGGGTATGGTGGCTGGCTTACACCTGTAATCCTAGCACTTTCAGAGGCTGCAATAGGAGAATTGCTTGGGGCCAGGAGTTCAAGACCAGCCTGAACAAGAGCGATACTCTGTCTCTACAAAAGATAGAAAAATTAGGCTAGGTGTGATGGCTCAGGCCTGTAATCCTAGCATTCTGGGAGGCCAAGGCTGGCAGAGGCCGAGGCGGGAGGATCGCTCAAGGTCAGGATTTCAAAACCAGCCTGAGCAAGAGTGAGACCCCATCTCTACTAAAAAAATAGAAAGAAATTAATTGGCCAACTAAAAATATATAGAAAAAATTAGCTGGGCATGGTGGTGCATGCCTGTAGTCCCAGCTACTCGGGAGGCTGAGGTAGGAGGATCGCTTGAGCCCAGGAGTTTGAGGTTGCTGTGATCTAGGCTGATGCCACGGCCCTCTAGCCTGGGCAATGGAGTGAGACTCTGTCTCAAAGAAAAAAAAAAAAAGATATAGAAAAATTAGTCAGGCTCGGTGGCACGTGCCTGTAGTCCCAGCTACTAAGAAGGCTGAGGCAGGAAGATTGCTTGAGCCCAGGAATTTGAGGCTGCAGTAAAAAGAAACAGGGTCTCACTGTGTTGCCCAGGAAGGAGTGCATGAAGTGCAATGGTGCCATCATAGCTCACTGCAGCCTCAGACTTCTGGGTGTACCAGTTTTTAATGTATCCTACTGGAGTTATTCAGTGCATATATAAGCAAATATTTAGTGTGTGCTTTTCTAGCCTGTGAGTTGGGAGGAACAGAGCAAGAGACAGAGGTATTTATATCAGGAAGTATTGTCTTTTTTTTTTTTTTTTTAGGAAGTATTTCCTATCTAGCAGGTGAAAGGAGTCAGCAAGCAAAGAGGTTTGAGATCCTCTTCCAGAGGAATCTTGTCTTGTTTAAATGGGTGATGTCACCAAGATGACTTCTGAAAGAGGCCTGATATTTATAATATAATTTTTTTGGATGCAGATGGAAGCAGAGAAAAGATGGGAGTTACGGGTCTATGGTGGCAAAGGATGGAGGGTTTGTCATGGGAGGGAAGGCCAACTGGTAGAAGCAGCAAGCCTAGTAAGGGGCAGTGGGTGATACCTCATGTCTTGAGGCATTGTCTTTCCCTGGATTCCAGAGCAGCTCTCCTACCTGTGTCCTAAGGAGTGCCCTCACATTGTCTTTCAAGCCATCTCAGGGCCTCTGGCTGCAGCCACTGCCTCCATCCTCACCAATCCCATGGATGTCATCCGAACCCGTGTGCAGGTAAGACTGGCCTCCTCAGCCTCCTGGATAAGCCATTAGAAGTATGATCTTCAGGCCCTCCAGTCTTCCCCTGACCTCTTGGTGTCATGGCCCTATAGTAAAGTCAGGCTTCTTCTGGCCATCCAAGTCCCTTCCTTGAGCTTACCATCTATAGATACCAGCTGAGCACTTGGAAGCACCTAGAATGCTTCTCTCACTTTGTCTGCTAGTCTGCATGGCTCTCCTACTCCATTACATGCCCATGCCTCCAGGAAAACTTACTGGTTTCTTCCAGCCTTTATAGGAATCCTATTCCATAGCCTATTAACAAAGTCTATCAACCACCCTTTCCTTTACCTTGCAGGTTTGTGGTTATTAGAAATAGTGATTTCAGTTAATGTTGTAAGTCTGTCTGGTTTTTCCACTAAGCTATGAGCTCTCTACAGATTATGACAGTGACTATTCTTTTTTTTTTTTTTTTTTTTTTGAGATTTTTAAGAACTTCAACAGTGACTATTCTTAAATAGGTTTCACAGATTGTACTGTGTGGACTCAGCAAACACCCTGAGAAAGCAGTTGGTGGTGCTGTCCAGAAATTATAGTGCCTGTCTTCATTCAGTTCAAAGACAATTACCCAGCACCTGGACCAAGGAAATGGAATCTGAATGATGATATATAAAATGCCATTGATAGGTTTTGCTATATAAAGTTTTAGGTAGAAAGCATGGGAAGGCCGGGCGCGGTGGCTCACACCTGTAATCCTAGCACTCTGGGAGGCCGAGGCCAGCGGATCGTTTGAGCTGGGGAGTTCGAGACCAGCCTGAGCAAGAGCCAGACCCCGTCTCTACTAAAAATAGAAAGAAATTACTTGGAAAGCTAAAAATATATAGAAAAAATTAGCCGGGGATGGTGGTGCATGCCTGTAGTCCCAGCTTCTCCGGAGGTTGAGGCAGAAGGATCACTTGAGCCCAGGAGTTTGAGGTTGCTGTGAGCTAGGCTGACGCCACAGCATTCTAGCCTGGACAACAGAGTGAGACTCTGTCTCAAAAAAAAAAAGAAAGCATGGGAGATTTTAATGTCCCATTTGGGTAACTTAAGAGAAGAGGAGAATCAAAGGTATACGGGAGAGTGGGGTCCTTGGGGTATGGTGAAAAGGGAAGGAAAATACCCTTAACGGGTTGGGGATAAAATCAGCTTCCCTGGTACCAGGTTATCTGGAAGGCGATGGATAATAAATATAGGTAGTTTTGTCCCTAGGAAAGTGTGCCCCCCACCAATTTAAAATAAATACATTAGAGTCTTGTTGGTTTGCAGATAATGAAGTACACAGGCTCAGTCCCCATTGTCTTCTGAGCCTTGTCCTGGGTGTTCTAGGAGGAGATCCAAGGGAAAGGACAGATCTCTACTTTGAGGAGCTCCAGGCTGGAGGACCAGGGATATAACTGGAAAAGCCCTTGATGTGCTGTGGATAAATGGGAGGGTTAGGGGAGCAGAGGTGGTAGATGAGAGGAGAGAGTACTGGAGAAGGGAGTGTGGAGGAGGGTGCTGAAAGGAGACAGGGTGGAAAGGGGAGATGTTCTTAGAAATGGCTGGGATACCTTTTGGAGGTCATACCATATAGGGGGAGGTAGGAACAAGGAATGCATCTGTCTCACATTGGCTCTGGCTGAGTGGGGTGGTCTCTAAAGGGGTAGTTTAGGGGTGGGACTGGGGAGGAAGTGGGACTGTTGAGAAAGAAGAGGGAAGAGATTCCTGCCTTGGCTAGGTTTTCCAGTGTAATAGGGAAGATGCCTCTATTTATTCATGGAGTACATGAGAGATGACAGGAATGTAGGGGACAGTTCTAGCCCTGGGGTTTCAAAGGGATTAAGATGACCAGAATCAAAATCATGGACTAGCAAAGCTGCAAAGGACCTTATAGGAGATTTAATCCAGCCTCCCTAAGACCAGGGAGAGACACCTAGTCCAAAGACTCGTAGCTACATAGTTTATCTAATGATATTGATAATAGCTAACATTTATTGAACACTTAATATCTGCTACCACTGTTAGCATTTGTGGGTATTATTTTCTTTCTTACTCTTAACAACCTCATGGTGTAGGTACTATTATCACTGTTTTAGATTTGAGTAAAGTGAGGCACAGATAATTAAGTAAATTATCAAGGCTACACTGTTAGTAAGCTGGAGAGCAGAATTCAAACCCAGGCAGTCTGGTGCCAGAGCTCATACTAAACCACTTGCTGTACTATTTCTCAGAGACAGAATCCAGCCCTTTGGACTTCCCAAGTCTAATTCTCCCTGCTTTAGCCTAAGGCAGAGGGAGATTAAGCAGAGGGGCTTTGACTACAAACAATGGCCCTCCACTGTGTTGACTTTTCCAGGTTGAGGGCAAGAACTCCATCATCCTGACCTTCAGACAACTGATGGCAGAAGAAGGGCCTTGGGGCCTCATGAAGGGCCTCTCAGCCAGAATCATCTCAGCCACACCTTCCACCATTGTCATCGTGGTGGGCTATGAGAGCCTCAAGAAACTCAGCCTCCGACCTGAGCTGGTGGACTCAAGACACTGGTAACCAGTGGTGGCGAGAGAAGCCTGCTCTTTTCCACACTACTCTGGGTTGGAGGCAGAGTGGGGAGGACAGCACCCTCTCCAAGTGCCCCCACTGCATACTGAGCCCTGCCCTGAGTCAGGTGACCTACCTGGGACAGGGACAGAGACTTTGAACTGCTCTTGCTGAAGAGCATCCATGCCTGGATTCCTTGGCCCCACTATTTTTAACTCTTGCTGAGCTGGGCTCCCTCACTCAGTCCCTGTTCTCAATCCTGCCTTAAGGACCCCATCATGCTAACCCTTCTTCTGGCTCACCCCCCGCCATCTGTGTCCTTGAGACCCTGAGAAGAGCTGTACATAGAGCTTCCTACCACTGGTTCTTCCTCTTGGGCTCTGCACCCACGCTCCAAGCAGCTGCCACGAGCCATCTCCCTCTTCATCTCTTAGACTTATTTTTATTTTGGGACTGAGCTGCCCACCAGACTACTCTGCATTTCCCTGCCACTTGGGGCTAAGGTGCCAGGCACTTTTGCACAGGGAGCAGGAGCAGCAAAAACCTCTGGTTCTCCAGAGCATTTGTCTTCTCTTTGGAGGAGTTGTTAGACTGGGGAGAAATGTGGGTACTTTATTTTGTGTGTTTATTTTTTTTAAACACCTGTGAACCAAGCTAGTGTCTTAGTCCTGCTAAAGCACCAATCCTACTGTCAGTGCCCACCCCTTCCTTAGACAGGTGGAAAAATGTAATGTAGCTTTTTCCTCAACCCCAGTTCCTTCTCCCTTCAGTGTCCCTTCAGTCCCAGCAGCCCTAAGACAATATAAGCTGTGGGCTTCCCCTGGCCCAGATAACTACAGTGGTGAGCACAGTTCTAAGCAGATCAGGCTGTCTGGGGTGCACTGGACTTGGAGCACTACCCTGAAAAGCCAGGCTAAGAAAGTACTTGATTTGAAAGGCAATAGGAGGACATGTGTTCCTGGGCACACCTCCCCAGGCTAGCTGAGCCAAGCCTAGGAGAGGGAAGTGGAGGTTCTCAGCCCCAGATGACCATGACATACAAGTCTATACCCCAGTCACTCAGACTCATGGCAACAGGTGGTGTCTCACAATGAGAATCTCTAAGATGTGGAACTGTGTTTTTCTTCTCTCTGGATGTCACATCATCCCAGTCATGTGTATCCTATGGAGGGATACTGGAAAGAGAATAAAAAGTAGTTCCAGAAGTCACCCAATACCAGGACCACTGCATTAACCAGCCTGATACTGCCAAGATTATCTGCTAAAGCTCTCCTCAGGAGCTAGGAGATGAGCACTCCTTCCCTGCCTCATCCTTCCTACCCTGCCCTACCCCCCAAGCCTGTGTTGCAGGCACAGAGGTGCAGCAAATTGAAAGAGAAGAAGGCATGTCAAACCCTGCATTTCCTCCTGAGACATTTGGCCTGGATGATCCTCCCTTCTTATTGGTCCCATACCGTGGGAAAGGCCATGGTGCCAATTTGAATGGTGCTAGCTACCCGAAGCCTTGATTATTTCTTATGGCTGCTGCACATTCTTCCAACCTGGCCAGAACAGATTCTGAAAACCCTATTTCTCTACCTTCACCACCACCACTACCCATCTTAGTCTCTATTTTTGAGGGTTCCCCCCTTTCACTTATCTTAATGTTTATTTTTATTTGTCCCTCCATGCACTTTGTCAAGAGAGTCCTCCAATTTCTATCTACAAATGGTCATATCAAAAGGGTTGGGCCTATAGATCATCTGAATCTTCCTGCCCCTTACCTCTTTACCCTAAGAACCACCAATATAATAGAAGCACTGGGCCCTTCCTCTCTTAAATCCTAGGGAGACCTTTGGAGGTTGGTGTTCTCAGCTCCACATCTGCCTCTCCCTAGAGACTTCAATGCTTCCCCACTGTGGCAAAGGGGGTAAAGTATCATGGACAAGAGGTAGTGGCTTGCCTCTAGTGTCTTTGTGTGTTTCTCCCCCCAAAACTCCTTATACAGTATTTCACAGCCTTTCACCTGTTTCTTTCTGTTTCTCTCTCATACATACAGTTTTATTTATTTTATTTTGACCCCTCAGAACAGAGTGGACACACATAGTTTTAAATTATGATGTGTGTATAATTAAAGATTCTTGGCTCCTATTTTCCTATCTAATAGTTTAGGGATTGGGGTTGGCTTTGATTAAAACATTTCTTGGTGTGGATGGGACAGTGGATTTGTGTTCTCCCAAAACTGGAGGCCAAAGCAGCCAGAATGTTTGAGGTATTGGTCGGTAACCAAAACCACAAGAAACTCCTGAACATTGGGCAAGACAGGAAAACCGATTGAGTATTAAGGGACAGGGGAATGAAAATGCAGACTCTCTTCACATTCGATAAAATGGACTCTTCTTTGTGAATATAACAGTGAATGTTCACTGTTACACTGTACGAAGTCTGTGTAGTGTAATTAAAAGTTTTTATTGAGCCCCTGAGCCTTGGCTTTCGCGTATTTTTGTGGATTGCTGAGATACATCCGTACACTTACCTTTCCTCAACCCTCAGCCTCCGACAACTTCCCCTCCCTGCCGGGATCGGTGATAGACATTCCGCCACTTCCAATCGCAGGCGCCCAGTGTGAGAGCGGCCAATCGGGAACTTCGGTGGGCGGGGCGGCCGGGCCAGTTAGATTTGGCGGTTCGACTTCAAGATGGCCGAAGCGAGCAACGCCAATGTCGACTGCGCTTGTGAGGAAAAAGGGCCTGAGGGGTTGTCTTCGGAATCTGTCCCCCCCTGCACTACTGTTTCGAGGGTGAAGCTCCTTGACACCATGGTGGACACTTTTCTCGAGAAGTTAATCGCCGCCGGAAGGTAAGGCGGAGGACAGAGGTAGAGAGGTAATAAGGTTTGTCCCACGAAGTCCAAGCCCCGCGAGATCCAGTCGGCAGCCGCCGACGGCGCAGGCGCGTGGGGTAGTGGCGAGGGCGGGTCTGGGTGGCAGTCTGATCTGACCCTCCTGTCGAATCCGGAGCTTAGAGAAGTTAGGGGATGTTTACCAGCACAGATAACCTGTAGCCGACTCGGGACAAGTAGCTATTCCTTTTTCCAGGAAACCTCGTTTTGACTAAAACTTAAAGCAGTTGCAAGGAAAGACAGAGCCTTTGCAGTTAGACCAGGGTTTAAATCCTGGGGCCCACCTCTATCCAAGCAACACTTAACCGCATTGTGCCTCGTCAGCTCCTAAGAAGTCAAATGGTGATGATAGTACCTTTCTCATAGGGTCGTTTTGAGAATTAAATTAGTGACTATGCTTAATATACCTAGGACAGGGCCTGCCACATAGAAAGCTTCATTAGCTATCGTGGGGAATTGTATCTTCACTGGGAAGTTGTAAGGACTAAAAGTATTACCATGAAAAGCAACATTTTCCCGTCTTGATTTTTATATGATGTACTGGTGGATTTTTTTTTTTTTTTTTTTTTTTTGAGACAAGGTCTTTGTCACCCGGGCTAGCGTGCGGGGGTATCATCGCTTACTACAGCTTCAGACTGCTGGGCTCAAGCGATCCTCCTTCCTCAGCTTCCCACATAGCATAGGTCTATCTTAATCTTTTTAAAGAATCAGGTTTTTAAATTTTTTTTCTGTTTGATGTTATTGTTGGTCTCTATGTCTTTGGAATCTAGCCTTATCTTCATTATTTTTTTAGATTTGTTTTATTAGACCCCAGCCCACATCATGTCAAATCTATTAAAAAGTGTCCAGGCCGGGTGAGGTGGCTCACTCACACCTGTAATCCTAGCACTCTGGGAGGCCAAGGTGGGAGGATTGCTTGAGTTCAGGAGTTTAAGACCAGCCTGAGCAAGAGTGGGACCCCGTCTCTACTAAAAATAGAAAAGATTAGCCAGACAAGGTGATGTGTACCTGTAGTCCCAGCTACTTGGGGTGCTGAGACAGGAAGATCACGTGGGCCCAGGAGTTTGAGATTGCAGTGAGCTATGATGACACCACTGCACTCTAGGCCAGATGACAAAAGCGAGACTGTCAAAAGAGGAAAAAAAAAAGCATCTAGTATCTTAACTAAGGCGGTAGTTATTTCAAGGCTACACATGATATAATTGCAAAGATGTACACATACACGCACACAAATTAGTGTGTACATAACTGATGAAATCTGAACGAGCTTTGTGGGTTGTACCAATGTCAACTACTTAGCTTTGCTATTGTACTATAGTTGTTTAAGATGTTAACATTGGGAAGGGTACATTTCTTCACAACTTCCTACAAATCTATAAATTTTTTCAAAATAAAAAGTTCAAAAATGTTTATGTATTAATACATAGCACAGTGTTTTGAAAATCATTGAAAACCACCTAAGGCTTCCAACATTTGAAGAATGGTGGTTATGTAAGTATGATAACTCTAATAAATACTATGCAGGTATTTAAAATTATATTTTGAACAACATTGAGTTGTGGGGCAGTGTCTGTTGTAATGACAAATTAAAAACTCAGGTTATGGGGGAAGCATCCACATTCCATATTAAATATAATTTTCATCTAATTATGTTAAAATTGCAGTTGACCAGTTGATGTAATGTTATATTGTATATTCATTTAAGATAACAATTATGGCCAGGCACGGTGGCTCACGCCTGTAATCCTAGCACTCTGGGAGGCCGAGGTGGGTGGATTGCTCAAGGTCAGGAGTTCGAAACCAGCCTGAGCAAAAGCGAGACCCTGTCTCTACTATAAATAGAAAGAAATTAACTGGCCAACTAATATATATAGAAAAACTTAGCCGGGCATGGTGGCACATGCCTGTAGTCCCAGCTACTTGGGAGGCTGAGGCAGAAGGATCGCTTGAGCCCAGGAGTTTGAGGTTGCTGTAAGCTAGGCTGATGCCACGGCACTCGCCTGGGCAACAAAACGAGACTCTGTCTCAAAAAAAAAAAAAAAATAAGATAACAATTACTAGTTCTATTTTGAGCTTTTGTATTTGAAGCCATTCCACTTTTTTTTTTTGAGACAAAGTCTCACTTTGTTGTCCAGGCTAGAGTGAGTGCCGTGGCATCAGCCTAGCTCACAGCAACCTCAATCTCCTGGGCTCAAGTGATCCTACTGCCTCAGCCTCCAGAGTAGCTGGGACTATAGGCATGCGCCACCATGCCCGGCTAATTATATATATATATATATATATATATATATATATATTTTATTTTTTTTAGTTGGCCAATTCATTTGTTTCTATTTTTAGTGGAGACGGGGTCTTGCTCTTGCTCAGGCTGGTTTCGAACTCCTGACTTTGAGCAATCCACCCGCCTCGGCCTCCCAGAGTGCTAGGATTACAGGCGTGAGCCACTGTGTCTGGCCCATTCCACTTTTTTTAAGTCTAAAGTATTTTGTTTGCTCTTAAGAAGCTTGTCTTGGCCGGGCGTGGTGGCTCATGCCTGTAATCCTAGCTCTCTGGGAGGCCAAGACAGGTGGATAGCTCAAGGTTAGGAGTTCAAAACCAGCCTGAGCAAGAGTGATTCTCCGGCTCTACTAAAAATAGAAATAAATTAATTGGACAACTAAAAATGTATAGAAAAACTTAGCCAGGCATGGTGGCGCATGCCTGTAGTCCCAGCTATTGGGGAGGCTGAGGCAGAATGATTGCTTGAGCTCAGGAGTTTGAGGTTGCTGTGAGCTAGGCTAACTTCATGGCACTCTAGCCAGGACAACAGAGTGAGACTCTGTCTCAAAAAAAAAAAAGAAAAAAAGAGGCTTGTCTCTAGCTCTCCTATCCGAGAATTTAAAACAATAATAATAAAAAAAATAGAAATAAATTTTTTTTTAATTAAAAAAATAAATAAAGAAGCTTGTCAGTCCAAAGTCCTGTGCCTGGGGAGCCAACTGTGTGGTCGGGGCCCCAGCAGAAGGAAAGAGGGCTGTCACCATGGTCTAGGCAAGAGACAGTACACATGGCAATATGGGTGGATTTGAGCTGATTGGGGGTAGAATGGAAGGGAAGATGAGGGAAAGTGGAACACCAAGAGGATGTTGCCCCTTCATGACAGTGGTTGGGTGGAGGGTGGTGCCACCAACTAAGATGGGGAATAACAGAGGTGAGAGTTGGGGGAGAGAAACGGGACCAGGGTGGAAATCAAGACATATCTCTGGACAAGTTCTTACGGCAGGCACACTCCTGTTTCTCAGCTCCTTTGAGCCCTCATCCTTCCAACCTCCCAAGTCTGTGCTCCTCTGCCCCGATACCCAGCCCGCTGAGCAGCTCTGTAGAGTCTCACCCGTGGTGGAAGATGGTGCCTCCGCAAAGTCATGGTCTTGGACTTCAGCATGGTGCTCAGTTAGCCTGCAATCATCATGCTCCCCAGCCAGTTTCGTCCCTTCTCCACGGCAATTTCAAATCTTCATCATGTCCCTCAAGCTCTTTTATTCCCACCTGCACCTTCTTAGTGAAAATCACCTCAACATTTGGGGTTCATAGAAAAAATTAAGGCCACCAGGTAGGCATTTTCATATCTATAATCTGGCTGAGAGAGACCCAGTCCTGTGGCCTCCTAGCTGTCTCCATATCGACTTCCTTTCCTTTACATTCAAGGCTATGCCTTCAGGTTGTACATTACCAGGTTCTAGTTCCCTATCTCCAGTGCTTTCCTCAGCCCAGGGCAGTCTGCCATCATTCCCTTAAAAGTATTCCTTTCTGCCGGGCGCGGTGGCTCAAGCCTGTAATCCTAGCTCTCTGGGAGGCCGAGGTGGGCGGATCGTTTGTGCTTAGGAGTTGGAGACCAGCCTGAGCAAGAGCGAGACCCCATCTCTACTATAAATAGAAAGAAATTAATTGGCCAACTAATATATATAGAAAAAATTAGCCGGGCATGGCGGCACATGCCTGTAGTCCCAGCTACTTGGGAGGCTGAGGCAGCAGGATTGCTTGAGCCCAGGAGTTTGAGGTTGCTGTGAGCTAGGCTGACGCCAC
>VSMD01022840.1:0-18641 GCA_008750895.1 Mirza zaza | reverse complement strand
CCATGAATCCAAGAATGGATTAATAAAATGTGGTATATGTATACCATGGAGTACTATTCAGCTCTAAGAAACAATAGTGATATAGCACATCTTATATTTTCCTGGTTAGAGCTGGAACCCATACTACTAAGTGAAGTATCCCAAGAATGGAAAAACAAGAACCATATATACTCACCAGCAAACTGGTATTAAATGTGCAGCACCTAAGTGGACACATAGGTACTACAGTAATAGGGTATTGGGCAGGGGGAGGGGGGGTGGGTATACACATATATAATGAGTGAGAAGTGCACCGTCTGGCGGATGGTCATGCTGGAGACTCAGAAAGGTGGTGGGAGGGGGGAAAGGGCATTTATTGAAACCTTAAAATCTGTATGTCTATCATATGCCAAAATAAAAAATAATAATAAAAAAGACCACAAATAGACAATCTAATGAAATGTCTCAAAGAGCTGGAAAAAGAACAGACCAGCCCCAAACTCAGCAGAAGGAGTGAAATCAACAAGATCATATCAGAGCTAAACGAAATTGAAAACAGGTAAGCTATTTATGAAATTAATAAAACAAAAAGGTGGTTTTTTAAAAAAATAAACAAAATAGAAACATGATTGGCTAAACTAACGAAAAGCAGAAAAGAGAAATCTCTAATAAGCTCCATCAGGAACAAAAAAGGAGATATCACAACTGATCCCAAAGAGATACAAGATATAATTTATGAGTACTACAAAAATCTTTATGCACACAAACTGGAAAATGTGGAGGAAATGGAAAAATTTCTAGAAACACACAGCCTCCCTATGCTCAACCAGGAAGAAATAGATTCCCTGAACAGACTAATCTCAAGAGCTGAAATATAAACAGCAATTAAAAATCTCCCTAAAAAGTAAAGTCCCGTTCCAGATGGTTTCACACCCAAATTTTACCACACTTACAAGGAAGAACTAGTACCTATCTTGCAGAAACTATTCCACAACATCAAGAAGAATGGAAACCTCCCCGACACCTTTTATGAAGAGAGTATTACTCTTACCAAAACCAGAAAAGGATGCAACAAAAAAAGAAAGCTACTGACCAATATCCCGAATTCATTAGGGATTTTCAACAAAAATCTTAGCTAAGATTTTCAACAAAATCTTAGCCAAACTAATCCAGACACTTATGAAAAATTTAATCCATCACGACCAAGTAGGCTTCATCCCAGAAATGCAGGGATGGTTCAACATACGTAAATCTGTAAATTCAATTCACCACATAAACAGAAACAAAAACAAAGACCACATGATTCTTTCAATAGATGCAGAAAAAGCTGTTGAAAAAATTCAACACCCTTTCATGATACGAACACTTAAGAAAATAGGCATAGAAGTAACATACCTAAAAATGATACAAGCCATATATGACAGACCCATAGCCAACATAATACTGTATGGGGAAAAATTGAAAGCATTTCCACTTAGAACTGGAACCAGACAAGGCAGCCCACTATCTCCAATTCTATTCAACATAGTGCTGGAAGTCCTGGCTACAGCAATCAGACAGGAAAATGGAATTTAAGGTATCCAAACAGGGGCAGAAGAGACCAAACATTCACTGTTTGCTGATGATATGATATTATATATAGAAAAACCCAAAGAATCACGCAAGAATGTCCTAGATCTGATAAATGAATTTGGTAAAGTCTCAGGATACAAAATCAATACATAGAAATGAGAGGCATTCATATATGCCAACAACAATCAAATCGAGAACCAAATCAAAGACTCATTTCCCTTCACAATAGCAACAAAGAAATTAAAGTAACTAAGAATATACTTGACCAAGGAGGTAAACGACCTGTACAGGGAGATCTATGAAACACTGCGAAGGAAATAGCAGAGGATGTAAACAGATGGAAATCCATTCCATGCTCGTGGATTGGCAGACTGAACATCATTAAAATGTCTATACCACCCAAACTCCTCTACAGATTCAATTCAATACCTATTAAAATCCCATCAGCATTCTTCACAGATATAGAAAATTTATTTTATGCTTCGTATGGAATCAAAGAAGACCCTGAATATCAAAAGCAATCCTAGGCAACCAAAACAAACGGGAGGTATCAATATGGCAGATATCAAACTATACTACCAAGCTGTAGTAATTAAATCAATCTCATATTGGCACAAAAATAGGAATAATGACCAGTGGAACAGATCTGAGATCCCTGATATAAAACTATCCTCATCTTTGACAAAGCAGACAAAAACATACGCTGGGGAAAAGAATCCCTTTTTAATAAATGGTGCTGAGAAAACTTTATAGCCACCAGTAAAATGCTAAATCAGGACCCACACCCTTCACCTCTCACCAAAATCAACTCACGCTGGATAATAGACTTAAAGCTAAGGTATGAAACTATTAGAATTCTAGAGGAAAATGTTGAAAACACTCTCCTAGACATTGGCCTAGGCAAAGGGTTTTTGAAGAAGTCCCCAAAGGCAATCACAGGAGCAACAAAAATAAATAAGTGGTACATGATCAAACTAAAAAGCTTCTGCACAGCCAAAGAAATAGTCATGAAAGTAAGCAGACAACCTACAGAATGGGAGAAAGTTTTTGCATCCTATGCATCTGATAAGGGGCTGATAATTAAAATATATTTAGAACTCATGAAAATCAGCAAGAAAAAATCTAATAACCCTATTAAAAGTGGGCAAAGGACTTGAACAGAAACTTTTCTAAAGAAGACAGAAGAATGGCCAGCAAACAATTGAAAAAATGCTCAACATCTCTAATCATCAGGGCAATGCATATCAAAACCACAATGAGATATCACTTAACTCCATTGAGAGTGGCCTTTATCAGAAATTCTCCAAACAATAAATGCTGGCATGGATGCGGAGAGAGAGGAACACTCCTACACTGCTGGTGGGACTGCAAACTAGTTCAACCTCTTTGGAAAGTAATGTGGAGATACCTTAAAGAGATACAAGTGGATCTACCATTTGATCCAGCAATCCCATTACTGGGCATCTACCCAAAACATCCAATGACACTCTACAAAGAAGACACCTGCACCCGAATGTTTATGGCAGCACAATTCATAATCGCAAGGCTGTGGAAACAGCCCAATTGCCCATCAATCATAGAATGGATTAATGAAATGTGGTATATATATACCACAACATACTATTCAGCTCTAAGAAACAACAGTGATATAGCACATCTTATATTTTCCTGGTTAGAGCTGGAACCCATACTACTAAGTGAAGTATCCCAATAATGAGAAAACAGACATCACATATACTCACCAGCAAACTGGTATTAACTGAGCAGCACCTAAGTGGACACATAGGCACTACATTAATTGGACATTGGGCAGGTGGGAGGGGGAGGCAGGCGGGTATATACATACATAACGAGTGAGATGTGCACCATGTGGGGTATGGTCACGCTGGAAACTCAGACTTGTGGGGGGAGGGGGGGAAGGGCATTTTTTGAAACCTTAAAATTTATACCCCCATAATATGCCTAAATATAAAAAAATGAATTGTTATGTCTTCTTGTTGAACTGTACCCTTCACCATTATATAGTGACCTTCTTTGTCTTTTATTACTTTTGTTGCTTTAAAAACTATGTTATCTGTAATCAGCACTGCCATGCCAGCTTTATTTTGACTTCCATTTGGTTGAAATATTGTTCTCCACCCCTTTGCCTTTAGTCTATATGAATCCTTTCAGGTTAGATGTGTTTCCTGAAGGTGGCCGATATTTGGTTTGTATTTTTTTAGCCAATTGGCCAGTCTATGTCTCTTGAGTGGGGAGCTGAAGGCATTCACATTTATTGAGATAACTGATTGCTGTGGCAGATTTCTGTTTATTATGTTGGGTTGAACTTTGTTGCTTTGTTTTCTCTCTTGAGCCTTTGTAGTATCTGGGCTTTGATCTTTAGCTTTGAGTAGATTTTCATTCGTGAGTGTTTATTGTGATGATCTGTGGGTAACACTGTTTTGAGTACTTCTTGAAGGGCTGGTGTTGTCTTGGTGAATTCCCTCAGTCTTTGCTTATCTGAAAATGTCTTGGTTTCTCCTTCACATACAAAACTTAGTTTTGCAGTTAATTAGTTTCTAGGCTGGACATTATTGTGTTTCAGAAGAGTGAAATTGGGGCCCCAGTCTCTCCTTGCTTATTAAGTTTCAGTAGCAAAGTCTGGTGTTATTGGGATTGGCTTTCCTTTGTATGTTACTTGCTTCTTTCATCTGACAGTTCTTAGAAGGTCCTCTTAGGTTAATATTTTGGTAAGTCTGATGACTGCATATCATGACGTCTTCCTGTTTGCATTGAATCTCCCAGCGGTCCTTTGAGCTTCTTGAACTGGTATATCGAGATTTTTATCAAGGCCTGGGAAACTTTCCTGTATTGTATCTTGAAATATCTTATCCAAACCTTGAGTGTTTTCTTCTTCCCCTTTGGGTAACACTATAACCCTCACATTAGGTTTCTTCACATAATCCTACATCTCTTGTAGACTTTCCTCTTTTCTCCTTTCTCTGCTCTATTTCTGTGAGTAATTTATTTAATTGGAAGGTGTTGTCTTCAATCTCTGAGATTCTTTCTTCTGTTTGATCTACCCTGTTCTCGAGGCTTTCCAGTGTGTTTTGTAGTTCCCTAAATTGATTCTTCATTTCCAGGAGTTCAGTTACATTTTTCTTCATTGTTCCAATTTGTTTGGTGAATTTTTATTCCAGTTCCTGGAATCTTTTTGTGTTTTCTTTTTGTTGGTTATCCAGTTTTTCTTGCAAATGGATGTATTTTCTTATGATCGATGCTGGAAATTCTTCTGTCATTTTAGTAGTCTGATTTTGGTTGATGTCCATTTCTGAAGGGCTGGTATTCCTCTTTGGGGGTGTGTTTTCCATTTGGGTTTTCATATTTCCAGAGTTCCTTCGGTGATTTCTTCCCATCTGGATCAGTTGTTGCTTCTTAACTTTAGGTTATGGATTGAGCAATGACACTCCCTGTTTAATGTCTGAGCCAATAGATGGTGTTTGTGAGTGTGATTCGACCTCCCCCTGTATGATAAGTCAGTAGATTCTGTAACAGGGTGTGCAGAATGTCCTCCCTGTTGGTAGGTGGTGCTTCCTGGAGCAGTCTACACTGTTGTTTTTGTCTCCTGTAACCAGCTCTTGTTCCTCTGGAGAGGCACTCTAGTGCCTCAGGTGGTGGGTGGGGCCCTGGGACTTCCAGGTGTATCCTTATTTTCCACCTCAGTGAGGGCTGGCCGAGGTGTGAGTCTGGTTGGAGCTGGGTTGGTTAAGCCTGCCGTCAGGAACCACAAATGCTGTTAACAGGGGTTATAGTTCTCTTCTCTGCCTTCAGGAAAAGCTGACAGGGAGGGGCTGCAATGGCCCCACTCAGTCAGAAAGTCTGCGTGTGGGGGTGGAGCTGTCTGAGACCTGCAGTCTAGAGCGGGCCCCGCTCCTTTCCACCCTTCACAACTCCGTGGCTTCTCCTGGGCCTCTGCCAGCATGCCAGACCCCACACCACCAGGTCTCCCCTGGCTGAAATGCCGGCCAGGAGGTTCCCTGAGCAGAGTCACTGCCTGGGCTGGGCACACGACCCCATCTTGGGAGGAGGGTTGCCTTCAAGCATGGTGATCTGCCCTTAAAGGCACACACACCTCAGTAGGCTGTTCATGAATATCCCTTCTGTGCCCCAGCCAATGAGAGACCTGGGTTGTTGGGATCTGGTTCTCAGGTCTGACCTCAAGGCCTTGGAATTCAATCCCTGACCCCACCAGGGAGAGGAGTGCCAGTCTCAATTCACCCATGGGAGCCCAAGCTGGGTCGATGTCTCTCAGCCTCAGGGTCTGCCCCGTTCTCCTGGAGTCACTGGGCCAGCAGCACCTGGGAGAGCTGGTGGGTAGGGAGCTCACCATCTGAGTACCCCTCAGTCAGCTGAAGGACCCCAAAAGGGAAGGTTCCATTCCTTGGTGATGCCTCCAGCTGGTGGCTATATTGTCTCTCTTGGCAGCTGGGATTAGGTCCGGGGAGGCAAGAATGGAGCAATATGGCACCCCCGATGTGGCTTGGGTCTGTGCACATGGAGATGCCTGGAGGGAGTTGGAAGCCTTGTGCCACGTTCGCTACAGGCTTACTGACTACTGGTGGTGGCCATCTCTGGGCTGGTGTCTGCATGTCTCTCCACCCATTGGGGAGCTCACCAGCAGTACGAGATGCAAGGGAAGGGAATGGTAACGGCTCCACCTACCCTCACCACCGGTCTCCAAGCTTCTTGGGAGGTATCTTCTTCCAGTTCTCCTCCGCAATCTCTTCCTGTGGAGTCTCCCATATTTTTTGTAGTATTCTCCATAGTCTCCGGTACCCCTTCTTCTGACCCTCATCAGATGTATGCTCCTCTGATTGCTTCTTTCTTCTAATTTCTTCTAGAAACTGTCTTTTTTGCAGAGACACTCAGTCTTTTGGTGTTTCTCGTCCATCCATGGTGTTTTCTGGGTACAATATCATATCATTGGTGAAGAGCAGGAGTTTGATCTCATCTGCCCCATTTGGATGGCCTTAATACCCCTCTTTTGCCTGATTACTATAGCTAGGACTTTGAGCACTATGTTGAATTGAAGAGGATATAGTAGGCATCCTTTTCTAGTTCCAGTTCCAAGGGGGAATGATTTAAATTTTTCCCCATTCATAATGATATTAGCCGTGGGTTTGTCATAAATGGATTTGATAAATTTAAGGTATGAGCTGTCTATGCCTATTTTGTTAAGAGTCTTTATCATAAAGGTGTGTTGGACTTTGTCAAATGCTTTTTCTGCATCTATTGAGAGAATCATATGGTCTTTGTTCTTGTTTTTATTTATGAACCATCAAGCAGAAATTCAAATCAAAAACGCAATACACTTTACTATAGCCCCAAAGAAAATTAAATATCTAGGAGTATACTTAATGAAAGATACAAAAGATTTATACAAGGAGAACTATGAAACACTAAAAAAAGAAATCTCAGATGATGTAAACAGATGGAAAAATCTACCTTGTTCATGGATTGGTAGAATCAATATTGTTAAAATGTCAATATTACCTAAAGTGATCTACAGAATTAATGCAATCCCCATCAAAGTACCACCAGCTTTCTTTAAAGATCTAGAAACAATAATTCTGCACTTTGTATGGAATCAGAAAAAACCTCGTATAGCCAAAACAATCTTAAGTAAAAAGAACAAACTGGGAGGCATCAGTCTTCCTGACTTCAAGTTCTACTATAAAGCAATAGCAGTTAAGTCAGCCTGGCACTGGCACAAGAACACAAGCATTGATGTTTGGAATAGATCCAAGACACCAGAGATGAAACCATTAACTTACCATAACCTAATCTTTGATAAAGCAGACAAAAATATACAATAGGGAAAAGAACCTCTATTCAATAAATTGTGCTGGGAAAATTGGATAGCTACATGCAGAAGATTGAATCAGAATCCCTACCTCTCACCTCTCACAAAAATTCACTCAAGATGGATAACAGATTTAAATCTAAGGCATGAAACCTTAAGAATCCTAGAATAAGATGTTGGGAAAACCCTATCAGACATTGGTCTAGGCAAAGAATTTTTGAGGAAGACCCCCAAGGCAATCAGCACAGCATCACAAATAAACAAATAGTATCTGATCAGATTAAAAAGTTTCTGCACAGCCAAGGAAACCATCAGTAGAGCAAATAGACAACCCACAGAATGGGACAAAATATTTGCTCTCTACACCTCTGATAAAGGTCTAATAACAAGACTCTATCTAGAACTTAAACGAATTAACAAGAAAAAAATCAAACAACCCCATCAAGAAATGGGCAACAGAAATGAACAGAAACTTTTCCAAAGAAGACAGAATAATGGCCAGCAAACATAAAAAATGCTCAACATCTCTAATCATCAGAGAAATGCAAATCAAAACTACAATGAGATACCACCTAACCCCAGTGAGAATGGCCTGTAACAAGAAATCTCAAGACAACAAATGCTGGCGAGGATGTGGAGAGACAGGAACAGTCTTACACTGCTGGTAGGACTGCAAATTAGTGCAACCTTTGTCCAAAAGAATTTGGAGATACCTCAAACAACTAGAAATAGAAATACAATTCAACCTAGCCATAACATTGTTAGGCATCTACCCAAAATAGTATAACACATTATATTATAAAGACATCTGCACCCGAATGTTCATGGCAGCACTATTCACTACTGTAAGGACATGGAAACAACCCAAGTGGATAATCATGAATGGGTAATCAAAATTTGGTATATGCTCACAATGGAATATTACTCAATTCTATGAAACAAGTGCGAGCTAGCACCGTTTATACTATCCTGGATTAAGCTTAAGCCCGTTATCCAAAGTGAGGTTTCACAAGATCAGAAAAATGGGCTCCACATATACTCGCCATCAAATTAAAACCATGGTGCTCAAATGGTGGTAGTGCTCACAAGGGATTCGGGGAGGAGGAGACCCACATCTTATGGATTTCAACCATTTTTGAGGGGAAGGGCATACCTCTAACGCTTCTTAGCAAGAGGCAAAGATATAAAATGTAACCAAAATGTCAAAAAATATGTATCGAGTGGTGGGCAGGTGGGCGGAGGGAGGAGGGGATGGGTGTACACTTACATAATGAGTGCGATACGCACCACCTGGAGGATGAACACGCTTGAAGCTCTCACACGGCAGGGAGGGAGGAATGACAAGGGCAATATATGTAACCTTAACAATATTTTTACTCTCATAATATGATGAAATAAAAAAGAAAAAATGTTGGTTTTATGAAAATATAAACAAAATTGACATGCTTCTGGCTAGATTAACAAGAAACAGAAAAGAAAGGACTCCAATAAGCTCCATCAGGAATAAAAAAGGACAAATTACAAGTCATGCCACAGAAATACAAAATATCATCTATGAATATGATAAAAAACATATATGCACATAAATTGGAAAATGTAGAGTAAATGTACAAATTCTTAGATACACACAGATTCCCTAGGCTCAATCAGGATGAAGAATGCCTTAACAGACCAATAGCAACTACCAAAATTGAAATAGCAATAAAAATCTTTTCCAAAAAGAAAAGTCCCAGACTGCACGGTTTCATGCCAGAATTGTACCAGATCCACAAAGAAGAACTGGTGCATGTCCTGCAGAAATTATTCCACAATATCAAGAAGGAAGGAATCCTCCCAGCATATTTTATGAACCCAACATCAACCTAATACCAAAACCAGGAAAGGACACAACAACAACAACAACAAAACTACATTACAATATCCCTTGTGAATATAGATGTAAAAATTCTCAACAAAATAATAACAAACGGAAATCAGGTGCTCATCAAAACAATAATCCATCATATACAAGTGGGCTTCATTCCAGAGATGAAGGGTTGGTTCAACATATGCAATTTTATCAATGTAATTAAACACATAAACAGAAGCAAGAACAAAGACCATATGATCCTCTCAATAGACACATGAAAAGCATTTAACAAAATTCAACACCCTTTTATGATAAGAACACTTAACAAAATAGGCATAGATGGGACTTACCTTAAAATCATAAAAGCCATATATGACAAACCCACAGAGAACATCATACTGAATGGAGAAAAATTGAAAGCATTCCCACCTAGAACTGGAACTAGACAAGGTTGCTATATATCATCGCTTCTATTCAACATAGTACGGGAAGTCCTAGCCAGAACAATCAGACAAGAGAAAGAAGTGAAGGGCATCAAAATGGGGGCAGAAGAGGTCAAATTATCACTCTTTGCTGATGATAGGATCTTATATGTAGAAAATCCAATACTTTCTGCCACAAATTACTGGAATTGATAAACAAATTCAGCATAGTCCTAGGTTACAAAATCAATGTAGAGAAATCAGGAGAATCCAATCCGCCAACAACAGTCAAACAGAGAGCAAAATCAAAGACTCGATAACCTTCACAATATCAACAAAAAAAAAAATGAAAATACCTGGGAATATATATAACTAAGGAGGAAAAGATTTCTACAGGGAGAACTATGAAACACTGAGGAATTAAATAGCAGAGGATGTAAACGGGTGGAAAACCATATCGTGCTCATGGGTTGGCAGACTCAAGATTGTTAAAATGTCTATATTACTGAAAGTGATCTACAAATTCAATGCAGTCCATATTAAAATAGCAACATCATTTTTCACCGATAGAAAACATAATTCTACACTTTGTCTGGAACCAGAGAAGAACCCATATAGCAAACGAAATCTTCAGCAAAAGAAATGAATTTGAAGGCATCAATTTACCAGACTTCAAACTATATTGCAAGGCTATAATAACTAAAATAGAATGATACTAGCACAAGAACAGAGACATAGACCACTGGAATAGAACTGAGAACCCTGATGTAAAACCACCCTCATACAGCCATCTAATCTTTGAAGCAGACAAAAACGTACACTGGGGAAAAGAATTCTTAATAAATGGTGCTGGGGAAACTGGATAGCCACATGTAGAAGACTGAAACAGGATCTGCAATTTTCACCTCTTACAAAAATCAACTCACAGTGGATAACACATATAAACCTAAGGCATGAACCATAATAATTCTAGGAGAAAATGTTGGAAACGTCTTATAGAGATTAGCCTAGGCAAATAATTTATGAAGAGGACCTGAAATGCAATCACATAAACAACAAAAATAAATAAAGGGAACCTGATCAAATTAAAAAGCTTCTGCACAGTCAAAGAAACTATCATGAGAGAAAACACACAATCTACACAATGGGGGAAATCTTTGCATGGTTCACATCTCATAAAGGGCTGATAACTGGAAGCTATATATAACTCAGGAAAATCAGCAAGAAAAAATAAAAAACTGTGTAAAAGACATGAACAGAAATTTTTTAAAAGAAGATAGACATTAGGCTAACAAATATATGAAAAAATGTTCAACATCTCTAATCATAACTGAAATGCAAATCAAAACCATAATGAGAGAGGTCGGAAGAAGTGGCAGAGTAGAGGTAACTCTGCGGACTTCTGCTCCCAGAGAAGGAGACACAGATCTTGGTCTCCTACGCGTGAGTGGATCTCCCCACTACAAGGACAGCGTTGAGAATCTGCAGAGGAGCAACATGGAACTCACATAAAAGGACAAACAAGGTGATCAGGAAATAAGATCGCGTTCTCTGAAGAGTGCAAAGCAAACAATAGGGCGCATGGGAGGGCGCCGGCCCACCGGGCCAGGTGATGAAATGGGATCAGACCTGCAGGAGAACTCCTTGCTTCCCCATGGACCTCCACACTCACCAAGCCAGAGACCTGTCTGAAACTGGTGTGAAATCGCAGCAGAATAAGAGGGTGCTGGAGGGTGCGGTTGGTGAAAGGTGGCAGCTTGGTTCCCTGAGCCCCGTGCTAGCACAGCTCCAAGACGGGAGGAAACTGATCTGCACAGACAGGGGAGGCGGTTAGAGGTCTCGCCTCTGGTAACCAGGGAGACTAAGCAGAGACTCTAAGTTGGAACTGCCCCGGGCAAATAAAACTGCACAGGGAGGGTCAGTAAAACCCAGGGCTCTGGCTGAACAGGCAGTCGGACAGGCGGTGTGGAGGAAGCGGGGCATCCTATTGACTCAGGCCCCCAACCAGGCAGCGGCTGCACCCTAATTAGTCTCCCCCAGTACTGGTGCCCTATGAGTGGGCTAGCGATCGCCATTGAGGGGGTCCACAGCCCAGCCCTCAGCAGGCAAGTCCCCGGCCCTGGCCCAGCCTAGAGTCTCTCCTGGCAAATCCCGCCCCTACACAATCTGCAATCGGCTCGTCAGGCCTGGCTCCATCAAGGATCCACTGAGAAGTCTAGCAGCCAAGGGGAGTTACAGCCACTGGGGTGCAGGGCATGCAGGGCAGACTGGAGAGATACCACCTCCCCTCAGCGGGCATCTCTCTTGCCCAAAGTGGTAGGCTCCACCCCTGGAAGTGGAGCTAGACAAGAAAACCCATATTCCCCAGAGCTACTCCTGTCAGGGGAACCTTCCAAGTGTGGTGGAAGAGCTCCACCCAGTGGTTGATCAAGACACTACAAAAAGTAGACAACTGAGCTCTAGCAATTGACCCAGGTTGGGAGGGCTCAACGCAATTCAAAAAATCAAGCCGAAAATACTCCCCCTAGGAGATACACCAGCTCTCAAGAAATGGACTCTGGACAAACCTAAAACACTAAAATGAGAGAAGAAGAATTCCAAAATTGGATTGTTAAAAAGCTCAATGATTCCTCACCTCAATACTTCAAATAATAAATAAAAAATAAAAATAAAAAAAAGCTCAATGAAATGCAAGAAAAAATGGATAACAAACACAAAGAAACTACAAAGAAGGTACAAAAATTGGAAGAAAGATTCATTAAGGAGATCGAGACCTTGAAGAAGAATCAGACATCCTCGCTATGAAGAATTTATTCAGGGAAATTCAAAACACAGTGGAAAGACTCAAAAATAGAGTGGACCAAACAGAAGAAAGAATCTCAGAGCTGGAAGACAACTCATTCAAATCAAATAAGTTAATCACAGAGTTAGAGCGCAAAAATGAGAGACATGAGCAAAATTTACAAGAATTGTGGGATTATACAAAGACAAATAACCTGCAGGTCCACTGGATTCTGGAGGAGGAGGAAAAAACCCAAGGGTTAAATAAGTGATTTGAAGAAATAATTGAGGAAAACTTCCAAAGTCTAACCAGTAACCTAGAATTAGAAATACAAGACGCCAAAAGGACTCCTGGGAGATTCAATGCAAACAGAAAAAAACCACGCCATGTAGTCATCAGACTGACCAAAATATGAGCAAAAGAGAACATCCTACAAGCAGTTAGACGCTAGAACGCAGTTACCTATAAAGGAAAACCAATCTGAATAACTCCAGATTTCTCTGTTGAAACAATACAAGCAAGGAGGGAATGGGGACCCACTCTCACACTTTTAAAACAAAATAACGCCCAGCCTAGAATCTTGTACGCTGCAAAACTAAGCTTCATATATGAAGGCAAAATGAAGACATTCTCAGATAAGCAAAGTCTCAGAGAATTCTCCAAGACAAAGCCAGCCCTACAAGAAGTATTCAAAACATTGTTACACATGGAACACCATAATAAAAAGTCACAAATATCAAAACTACCAAAACCAAAAGATTAAAGGCCAGATATTACAATGGCTCAAGAGAGAAATCAAAGCAACAACATCCCACCCAACGGAATGAACAGTAATCTACCTTACATGTCAGTTCTGTCAATAAACATGAATGGCTTAAACTCTCCACTAAAGAGACATAGGCTGGCTGAATGGATAAGAAAATACAGGCCAAGTATATGCTGTCTTCAGGAAACACATCTAACCTGCAAGGATGCATATAGACTAAAAGTAAAAGGGTGGAGAACAGTATTCCAAGCAAGTGGAAGCCTAAAGAAGGCTGGAGTGGCAGTTCTAATTTCAGACTATTTAGTTTTTCAACCAACGAAAGTAGTGAAAGACAAAGAGGGTCATTATATAATGGTGAAGGGCACAGTTCAACTAGAAGAGATAACAATTTTAAATATATATGCACCCAACTTAGGTGCACCCAGATTCATAAAGCAAACCTTACTGGATCTAAGCAAATTGATTAATAGCAACTCCATGATCACGGGAGATTTCAACACCCACTGACGGCACAAACGTAGCCTCCAAACAGAAAATTAATAAAGAAATAATAGGACATTCTACCCCAAATCCACTGAATATACCATTTACTCATCAGTTCAAGGGACATTCTCTAAGACTGACCATATCCTAGGACACAAAGTAAACATCAAGAAATTTTAAAAAAATACAAATCATACCATGTATCTTCTCAGACCACAGTGGAATAAAAGTCGAAATCAACCCTAACAGAAACTCATATTTCTGCACAATAACGTAGCAATTAAAAAACAATCAATTAAAAAAAACAATTAAAAACAATCAATTAAATGATTACTTCATAAATGAAGAAATCAGGATGGAAATAAAAAAATTCATTGAAAAAAATGACAATGAAGAGACAAGTTATCAAATCATCTGGGACACAGCTAAAGCAGTTCTGAGAGGAAAGTTTATCTCCATAAATGCCTATAACCAAAAGTCAAAAAGATCACAAATAGACAATCTAATAAAACGACTCAAAGACCTGGAAAAAGAAGAACAGACCAGCCCCAAACCCAGCAGAAGGAGTGAAATCAACAAGATCAAATCAGAACTAAACCAAATTGAAAAAAGGGAAGCTATTCAGGAGATTAATAAAACAAAAAGTTGGTTCTTTGAAAAAATAAACAAAATAGAAACGCCATTGGCTAAGCTAACGAAAAGCAAAAAAGAGAAATATCTCATAAACTCCATCAGGGACAAAAAAGGAGATATCACAACGGATCCCAAAGAGATACAAGATATAATTTATGAGTACTACAAAAATACTTATGCAAACAAACTGGAAAATGTGGAGGAAATGGACAACTTTCTAGAAACACACAGCCTCCCTAGGCTCAACCAGGAAGAAATAGATTCCCTGAACAGACCAATCTCAACAGCTGAAATAGAAACAGCAATTAAAAATCTCCCTAAAAAAAAAAGTTCCGGTCCAGATGGTTTCACACCCTAATTTTGCCACACTTACAAAGGAGAACTAGTACCTATCTTGCAGAAACTATTCCACAACATCGAGAAGAACGAAAACCTCCCTGACATCTTTTATGAAGCCAATATTACTCTGATACCAAAACCAGGAAAGGATGCAACAAAAAAAGAAAACTACAGACCAATATCCCTAATGAATATAGGTGTAAAAATTTTCAACAAAATCCTAGCTAACCGAATCTAGACGCTTGTCAAAAAAATAATCCATCATGACCAAGTGGGCTTCATCCCAGGGATGCAGGGATGGTTCAACATACGTAAATCTATAAATGCAATTCACCACATAAACAGAAGCAAAAACAAAGACCACATGATTCTTTCCATAGATGCAGAAAAAGCTTTTGACAAAAGTCAACACCCTTTCAAGATAGGAACACTCAATAAAATAGGCATAGAAAGGACATACCTAAAAATGATACAAGCCATATATGACAGACCCATATACAACATCATACTGAATGGGAAAAAACTGAAAGCATTTCCACTTAGAACTGGAACCAGACAAGGCTGCCCACTATCTCCACTTCTATTCAACATAGTGCTGGAAGTCCTGGCTACAGCAATCAGACAGGAAAGTGGAATCAAAGGTATCCAAATAGGGGCAGAAGAGATCAAACTTTCACTCTTTGCTGATGATATGATATTATATTTAGAAAATCCTAAAGATTCAACCAAGAAACTCCTGGAACTGATAAATGATTTTAGTAAAGTCTCAGGATAGAAAATCAATACACAGAAATCAGAGGCATTCATATACGCCAACACCAATCAAATTGAGAACCAAATCAAAGACTCAATTCTCTTCACAATAGCAACAAAGAAATTAAAGTACCTAGGAATATACTTAACCAAGGAGATAAAGACCTCTACAGGGAGAACTATGAAACACTGAGGAAGGAAATAGCAGCGGATGTAAACAGATGGAAATCCATACCATGCTCGTGGATCGGCAGACTCAACATCATTAAAATGTCTATACTACCCAAACTTATCCACAGATTCAATGCAATACCTATTAAAATCCCATTAGCATTCTTCACAGATATAGAAAAAATAATTTTACACTTCATATGGCATCAAAGAAGACCCCTAATATCAAAAGCAATCCTAGGCAACAAAAACAAAATGAGAGGTATTAATATGCCAGATATCAAACTATACTACAAAGCTGCAGTAATTAAATCAATCTGGTATTGGCACAACAATAGGAATATTGACCAGTGGAACAGATTTGAAAATCCTGATGTAAAATCATCCTCATATAGCCATCTAATCTTTGACAAAGCAGACAAAAACATACGCTGGGGAAAAGAATCCGTTTTCAATAAATGGTTCTGGGAAAACTTTATAGCCACTTGTAGAAGGCTAAAGCAGGACCTACACCTTTCACCTCTCACAAAAATCAACTCACACTGGATAACAGACTTAAACCTTATGTATGAAACTATTAGAATTCTAGAGGAAAATATTGGAGACACTCTCCTGGACATTTTCCTAGGCAAAGAGTTTATGAAGAAGTCCCCAAAGGCAATCACAGCATCAACAAAAATAAATAAATGGGACATGATCAAACTAAAAAGCTTCTGCACAGCCAAAGAAATAGTCATGAAAGTAAACAGACAACCTACAGAATGGGAGAAAATTTTTGCATCCTACGCATCCAATAAGGGGCTGATAACCACAATATACTTAGAACTCACGAAAATCTGCAAGGAAAAAATCAAATAACCCTATTAAAAAGTTGGCAAAGGACTTGAACAGAAACTTTTCTAAAGAAGACAGAAGAATGCCCAACAAACATATGAAAAAATGCTCAACATCTCTAATCATCAGGGAAATGCAAATCAAAACCACAGTGAGATATCACTTAACTCCATTGGGAATGGCCTTTATCAGAAAGTCTCCAAACAATAAATGCTGGCATGGATGCGGAGAGAGAGGAACACTCCTACACTGCTGGTGGGACTGCAAACTAGTTCAACCGCTGTGGAAAGCAATATGGAGATACCTTTAAGCGATACAAGTGGATCTGCCATTTGATCCAGCAATCCCATTACTGGGCATCTACCTAAAACATCCTATGACACTCTACAGAAAAGACACCTGCACCCGAATATTTATAGACACACAATTAATAATCGCAAGCCTGTGGAAACAGTCCAATTGCCCATCAATCCACGAATGGATTAGTAAAATGTGGTATATGTATACCATGGAGTACTATTCAGTCTAAGAAACAACTGTGATATAGCACATCTTATATTTTCCTGGTTGAAGCTGTAACCCATACTACTAAGTGAAGTATCTCAAGAATGGAAAAACAAACACCACATATACTCACCAGCAAACTAGTATTAACTGAGCATCACCTAAATGGACACATATGTACTACAGTAATTGGGTATTGGGCAGATGGGAGGGGTAAGGTAGTGGGTATATACATACATAATGAGTGAGATGTGCACCATCTGGGGGATGGTCACGGTGGAAAGTCTGACTTGTGAGGGGAGGGGTTGAAAGGGCATTTTTTGAAACCTTAAAATTTTTACCCCCATAATATCCCCAAAAAATACAATGACATATCATTTATCCCCAGTGAAAATAGCTTTTATTAAAAAACCAAAACAATAAATCTTGGTATGGATGTTAAGAGATAGGAACACTCACACTTCCGGTGTGACTGCAAACTAGTACAACCTCTGTGGAAATCAACATGGAGATACCTTATAGAGACACAAGTAAAACTACCATTTGATACAGCAATCCCATTACTGGACATCTACCCAAAAGAACAAAAGTCATTCTGTAAAAAAGACATCTGTACTACAATGTTTATTTCAGGAGAATTCACAAATGCAAAAATGTGGAAACAAACCAAGTAACCATCAATAAATGAGTGGATTAATAAAATGTGGTACATGAAGTTCTACTCAGCCATAAAAAACAATGGTGCTATAAAACCTCTTGTATTATCCTGGATGGAGCGGGAACCCACTGTACTAAGTGAAATATCCCAGGAATGCAAAAACGAGCACCACATGTACTCACCATCAAATTAGTTTTAACTGATCAACACTTAACTGCATATATAGTAATAGCATTCATCGGGTGTTGGGCTGATGGGAGGTGGGAGGGGATGAGTATATGCACACATAATGTGTGCAGTGTGCACCATCTGTGAGATGAACACGCTTGAAGCTCTGATTTGGTTGGGGCAAGGGCAATATAGATAACCTAAACATCGTACCCCCATAATATGCTGAAACAAAAAAATTTAAAAAAATAAATAGAAATAAAAAAGGAAATCAACAACAAAAAATCAAACAACTCCATCAAGAAATGAGCAAAGGACGTGAACAAAAACATTTCGAGAGAAGACAGACTAATGGCCAGCAAACATATAATAAAGTGCTCAACATCTCTAATCAGTAGGGAAATACAAATTAAAACTACAATGAGAAAAATGGCGGACTAGGGATGACCTCCTTGCTCTTTGCTCTTGGAGAGGGAGGTGAAGAGGGCGGCCTGAATCACTCGAGCGGGTAGTTCTCCTATAGGATCATCTTCACGGAACTACAGGGAAGCTTCGAGGGGCAGCAGCGCCGGGAAAAGGAAGAAAGTGACTCAGTGGATTTACTGTGAAGTTCCGAGAATCCGAGTGGTACTGCGCGGATTGGAGTCTAAGCTGGCCGCGCTTAGCGGCAGCCATACGGCTGTGCGCTCCTTCCTACAGGAGAACAGCTTCTCCCTCACCGACCTCCCGCCCACGTAAGCAGAGAAGTGCCTGAAGACAGCGTGAAGAGGTAACACGGTCGGGCAGGCAGGCTGGAGAGGAGGCAGGAGCGGAAAGTAATTTGAAATCTCCAGGGCACCGTGTAAGGTCGCCATTGCTGGGAGAACTATAAACACTAGAGGCTTAC
>VSMD01022838.1:0-40034 GCA_008750895.1 Mirza zaza | reverse complement strand
GCGCCCACCTGCATCCCGCCCCACGCGCCCACTTGGATCCCGCCCCACGCGCCCACCTGCATCCCGCCCCACGCGCCCACCTGGATCCCGCTCACCTGCATCCCGCCCACCTGCATCCCACCCCACGCGCCCACCCGCACCCTGCGCCCCGCCCACCTGCATCCCGCCCCACGCGCCCACCTGCATCCCCACGCGCCCACCTGGATCCCGCCCCACGCGCCCACCTGCATCCTGCGCCCCGCCCACCTGCATTCCGTCCCCCTGCTTCCCTGGCAGGTGGGGTTCACCTGGGCAGGACAGGCAGACGCATAGCTACTCTGGTGTTTGGCCGGCAGGATGCTCGCTGCACATCCCTGTGACCTTTTGTTCCACGTGAGTATGTGAAATACTTTAACGTTAAGGAAGTTTAAAAGGCGCAGCGCAGGGACGCAGCCCGAGACGCTGCATGTGCGGGGGCGCGCAGCTGTAAGGACCCGCTCCCGCCCTCACGTGCTGGGGTGTTGCTCAGACTGCCACCACGTGCGCTTTGCTATGAGAAGGGGGCTGTCATCTTGGTCCGCAGAGTCCAGTAAACCGTGAAGCGCATCTTCAGATGAAAACAGCCAGGCAGATGCACCCAAGCCCAAACCTGGGGCATCTCGGGTCCACCCACTTGGAAAGCAATAGCTCTAATAAGTGAGCTCCCTGCGCCTAGAGCCCTGTTTTCCAATCCTTCCTCCAGTGTTGTCGGAACGCCCTTCCTTCAATAACAATAATAAATTTAAAAAAGTCAAGTCATCGTGTGACTCGCTCATTTACAAGTATTCAGTGATTACGCAGCGCCCCTCCCAGCCTGGCTTGGTCCACGTGCACCTGCCCACGGGGCCTCCACCAAAACCAGAACTGTGGCTCACTCGCTCTGTGACAGGCAAGCTGTCCCCTGTACCACTGAACGGCCACACCCTGCCACCTTTTCCCAGAGGAGAGAAGGGTCGCTTTATTGTAGCGCATCCTATCGTTTTATTACAAATATGTTTCCTTTTGGCCCGCTCCTCTGGACATATCCCGTCACATGTTGTGGCATCAAACATCATATGATCGGTGAATGTTTGCTGACTAAATGTTAAATGGGGGGAAAAAGAACAAACACATAAACTGGCAAAAAGTCTGAAAAACGAGGAAAGGACCAAACAGAGAAGACTGGTGGATCGGTCAGAGATTCAAGCCAGGAAGTATCTCAGCAAGCAGCAATGCATACACAAATTTCATAAACATTCAGAAAATGCCTGACTAGCCTATGTGCTATGTCCTGTCTGTAGCCATAGATTCTAAAGTACAATCCTTGTCACTGTTGTATTTCAGTTTATTTATTTTATTTTTCGAGATAGAGTGTCACTCTGTCGCCCCACCCCAGTGCAAGGGTGTCAGCCTAGCTCACAGCAACCTCAAATTCCTGGGCTCAAGCAATCCTCCTTCCTCAACCTCCAGAGTAGCTGGGACTACAGGCATGTGCCACCACATATGGCTCATGTTTAAATGTTTTTGTAGATTTGGGGGTCTCTCAATGTTACTCAGGCTGATCTTGAACTGCTGGGCTCAAGTGATCCTCCTGCCTCGGCTTCCCAAAGTACTGGGATTACAGGTGTGAGCCACTGTGTCTAGCCTCAGTTTATCTATTTTTAAAATATCTATCCCTTTGAACATCACTAGATATCAAGGTGGCATAAATTAAAAATATATTTAAAAAGAGAGAAATTAAGAATAACTAAAATTAAAAAAATAAAAATAAAATATCCCTTACTAGGCCTTATACTAGGAGCTAGATATAAAAAGATTAATAAAACACATTTTACTCTAGAAGAGCTTCGAGTTTATTTAAATACACAACATAATTTGGTTAAGTTTCCATCTTTAGAAGAATGGTTATATGAGTCTATGTTCATAATTTGGATTATGCAACTATGCAGGTAACAGCCTGGTGTGGTGGTGCAGGCCTGATGTCCCAGCTACTCAGGAGGTTCAATGCCAGCCTGCGCAAACAACTGAGATCCCTGTCTCTAAAAATATTTTTTTAAAAATTACATACAAATATATATGTTATTTCTATAGATACGTGTACACGGATGCCTCTCTTCAGCAAGAAAATGTTCCAAACTGGTAACAGTGGCTATCTCTGAGGGAGTGAGGGACTAGATGACAATCAACACAAACTTTTGTTTTTTCTTTAGTCTTTAAGTAGCTTAATGATGAGGAAGTATTCATATATTGTTTGTATAATTAAGAATAAATGTTTTAAAGGGAGAAAAGACATATACATGAAAATATAAATAACCATATCAATATGAGATGGGGGCCAGAATTTGAACTCCTGAAACACCAGGTTAAACACAAATCTGGGAATGACAGACAACATAGTGATGAAACTGGTGTTTTGGGAAGCCAACCCAGGCTTCAGTGTGCAGCATGGTACTCTTACGAATCACATGCACAATGAGTTAACATGGTACATAAGCATTTTTATGTTGGTTTAGTATTCAGTATACATAAGTTAAAATGTAACTAGCATATCAAAGTTACGATTGCAAGGATATTACTGCTGGTGACAAAGCTATTTTTAAATACTTTAAATAAAAAGTGAGTTGCGGCCAGGCACGGTGGCTCCTGCCTGTAATCCTAGCACTTTGGGAGGCCAAAGCCAGTGGATCAGTTGGGGTCAGAAGTTCGAGACCAGCCTGAGCAAGACCCTGTCCTTACTAAAAATAGAAAAATCAGCCAGGTGTGGTGGCATGTGCCTATAGTCCCAGCTACTCAGGATGCTGAGTCAGGAGGATTGCTTTAGCCCAGCAGTTTGAGGCTGCAATGAGCTATGATGACACCCCTGCACTCAAGCTGGAGCGATGGAGTGAGACTGTCTCAATAAAAGCTGTTTTAAAGAAAATGGTAATAGCAGTACAGACGAAGGTGACACGTGGATAAGCACAGTTGAAAATCACAGGACGAGAGGATAAGAGAGACCGACAACAGGATTAACAGAAGCTGTGTACAGTGACCTGTCTTCCCTCGTCCACAGTTGCAGGTGGGGGGATCGGCATGGACCACCAGAGTAGAAGGGAAAGGACAGCTGTGGGAGCTTGCACACACCATGTTGGCAGGAAGAGGAAAAAGTCAGTGCCAGCGGAGAACTATTACGCATTGAATCCTGAAAGCTTAATGCATCCTTGAAACACTTTTATAATCCCTTATGTTGCACTGCCATCCTTTACAAAGAACAGTAGGAGGGTGCATTCATTCTAAAATGCAGGAGCACTAGATAGAAGAGATCATTTGTTTTAACACCGTGATGAGGCTTTACAATAATGGGCTCTTTGTCAGAAGAACTGATAACATCTAAGGAGATAAAATAGATTATAGGGCTGGGCATTTTTCAGTTGGTTGTCTCAAAAGTCACTGGAAGTCAAATTTCTTGGAGTTAAGAACACCAGATTAATTTTACCTGTATGAGTTCTCAGAATCCAGGTATGAAAAAAATGGCAGCTTACCACACCGCTCAGAAGAAATAGTCATACTAACCAGAAAGAAGGGGAAAGACTCAAGGGCTACATAAACAAGAGGCTCACAGTTGAAAATAAGAGAGCTCCATAGTCCCTCTGGAGCCAAAGCTGTAAACACAGCAATCCTACAGTTTCTTTAGAATTAAGCAAACAGAAAAGTGGTGGGACCTCAGTCAGTCCCACCGGTTGTTACACACTGTCAGGAAAGAGCTCCAGGCTGTGCGAAGGATTTATGGAACTGCCAGTACTGATCTGCGCTGTCTCAGTTGTACACAGAAGCCCAGCTTCCCTGGGGAGAGGAACCCAGCGCACGACACCTGCTCTGGCTGCTGACAACAAGGCCCGCAACCTACCGAGTGTCAACTTGTAGATCCTCCTGACTTAAGTCCCTCCTGAGAATAGCTCCCGGCTGCTCTTGAGCAATACTTGTTTGTTTACTTGTTCTGAAGAGCAGAGCGATGACACCACGATTGATCTGACACCTGGCCAATGCCAGCCTGGATGGCACGGACGGCGGCCAACCAGAGGGAGGAGAGGTGGGCCGGGCCCAGCAGGCCTGGGGCGCTGAGCAGATCCTCTGCGGGACTTGCCCTCCATGTTGAGTGTGGCGAGGGTAACCCTAAGGTGCTGTGGGTTGCCGGGGTCCTCTTCCTGCTTCACTTAACAGATTCTTAGACCTCGCTAGACAGCGTGATTTCCTGCCACTTACATCATTAATGCTGGAAGATCACATTGAGTTTTAGCAGTTACATCATTTCCCCCACGGTTATGGTCATTTCATGGCATGAGAAAAGAAATAGGGCGAGTTATTTTGAACTGCCACTGTAGGCTGGTCTGAGAGCTGTGGTATGTACGACTGATTGATCACAGCCACTTACGGATTCCTTTGTTGCTTCTCCACTCCCACGGCTTCACTTGACTAGCCTTAAGAAAGAAAAAATAAATGAATAAAAATAAAACTGCCACTGCTGAGCTTTCTAGAATGAATGGTTATTTGATTTTTAAAAACGCCATGAAACTCCTAGAGAAACATTGAATACACTAAAAGATGTATTCTTGCTCTTCTACTTTACATGGATTATTTCAGGGAACATTAATGTTTATGTTAATATTATTCATTTAAAAAAAATCATACCATGCTCACACTAACTCAAAATAATTCATGAGTAATATTTACCACTGAATATTATACACTACATTAAATGGCCTATTAAACTGCTATCTTTTGGGTCACATGAAATGTTTTACATATACTCAGGCACACTTCTGCTTTCAAAAGTTACATGAAGTTGCTTCTAAATTTACATTTATTTGTATATGAATAAGTATAATTTATATATTATGTGTCTAAATGTGCTGTTCTTACATGGATTGATGCTTATGCAACATCTTCACCTCCAACTGCTTTGGATTACTTCCTGAGAAACACAGAGGGATGTGTGGTTTTAAATTCAAACTGGAATTGGAAGTTAGGGGTAGAACTATAACAGCTTTGCAAATGTGGACTTCAGTACTATATTTCAAAAACACAAAATGTGACCCTGGCCCATCACTACCACAGCCCTGGAGGCTACTTCCTCTGGCAATGAACCCAAGGTCAGGGGTAATTTGGCAAAGCTTTATGGATGCCTAATGGTAGGAAAATATGAGACTCTACTTCCCCTCCCCCCATCTCCATATGCCAGATATCGATTTTTTCCCTCTTCTTGCATTTGGAACAGTTGTCCCAAAAGAGAAAGAAAAAGCTCATTCCTTACAAAGAAATTAAGCCAAGAAAGCACTCACCAGTCAATACTTAATATCATAAAAATTCAAAAAAGAAAGCAATACATAGTCCACTCTCTTTTAAGACTTCAAAACTGATCATTTTGCTTTTGGCAGAAGGTAGGTACATAATGTTCACTCACTGGATGTCCTTTTTCAATGTTTACAGAGTAGAAGAGAACCAAGGCACAGACGTCTTCCAAAGAACACCGTCCTAGCTCATGTGATGGCATGCCTGGAGCTCAAAAAAAATCTCCCTTTGGAAATTCAGGAACTAGATAGAATGTTTAAGTACTATTCTTTATTAATTGCATAACTATGAGAGATTTTTGAGGTAAAGAATTATGACAGAAAGAAAAAAAAGAAAACAAAACAGCACATGCACAAATGCACTTTTAATTTCATAAACTGTAGAATAAAAAACTACAGCTAACATCATTCTTCTGGTGGTAGGAATAATCTTTTTGTTCCCCCCACCCCATGAATAATTAATTATACAAGGGTCTAAACAATATTTGGCTTCCCCATAAGGAAAGAAATCTCAACTGTATAAAACCACTTTGAGAAATGTATCTTTGTGTGCTTTGTATGTTTCGAGTTGATAAGGTAGAGTACATTAGCCTAATCCAATTACTTCATCAAACAGGCATTTAACAAAGGCTTTTACAAACTCAAAAGGGGAAAGCTGGCCCGTGGTGGCCCACACCTGTCATCCTAGCACTCTGGGAGACCTAGGTGGGAGGGTTGCTTGCTTGAGATCAGGAGTTTGAAAACAGCCTGAGCAAGAGCTGTAGAGACCCAGTCTCTACTAAAAATAGAAAGAAATTAATTGGCCAACTAAAATATATATATAGAAAAAATTAGCCGGGCATGGTGGCGCATGCCTGTAGTGCCAGCTACTCAGGAGGCTGAGGCAGGAGGATTGCTTGGGCCCAGGAGTTTGAGGTTGCTGTGAGCAAAGCTGACGCCACAGCACTCACTCCAGCCTGGGCAACAGAGTGAGACTCTGTCTCAAAAAAAAAAAAGTGTGTGGGGGGGGTAAGCCTGGAATGATGGGATTCTTTCAAAGTATTAAAGAGCAAAAACAGGCCTGGCGGGGTGGCTCAAGCCTGTAATCCTAGCTCTCTGGGAGGCCGAGGTGGGAGGATCGTTTGAGCTCAGGAGTTCGAGACCAGCCTGAGCAAGAGCGAGACCCCATCTCTACTATAAATAGAAAGAAATTAATTGGCCAACTAAAAAATATATATAGAAAAAATTAGCCGGGCATGGTGGCACATGCCTGTAGTCCCAGCTACCCGGGAGGCTGAGGCAGCAGGATCGCTTGAGCCCAGGAGTTGGAGGTTGCTGTGAGCTAGGCTGACGCCAGGGCACTCACTCTAGCCTGGGCAATAATGTGAGACTCTGTCTCAAAAAAAAATAAAAAATAAAAATATAAAGAGCAAAAACAGCCGAAGAATCTAGCGCTGTTCATAACCATGTGCTCTTCCTACGTTGAGATGTGCAGTCACGATAATAACTAAACGTAGTAAAGCGATTTATGGACTGCAGGCTGCTTTTGTTCCTCACGAAACACTTGGAGTTCTACAATATCCTTGGCCTTTTACAAATGAGTCTGGAGCTTAATAAATTCGTTACTTGTTTTAAGGTTGCTCATTTGGTTTAGTGGTTCGAAGACAGGGTATGAAAATGGCTCATTGTTTATGAGACACGTGCAGGTGGTGGGTAGCAGCCGATGTGACAGCGCACAAATCGTGGAGCTCCAAGGGACTTCCAGATGTCACCTAGGGGCTGTGGCATCTTGTCAAAGGAGGAACGCGCCCAACACGAAGGCCTCGAGTCAGAGACCAACTCTCCTAGACGTTCTCCAAGGGTGGACTCTATCAGACACCGCGGGAGTTAACTCGGTTCTCTTCCTGGTCCACACAACACGTGGCAGGAGTTACCAGTGGCGCGTCCTTAACAACAACAGCAGCAACAACAACAGAGATGTGTCAGATCCGGCAGGCGCTAGCACAAACCGAAACCTCATCCCCCAGACAGGGGCATGCCAGGCAGCAGCGAAAACAATCTTTGCTTCCAAGGGGCAGTGGCGTCGGTCATCGGCCTGCAACGCGGGGAAACTGAGGCTGAGTAACGCAAGAGCAGCGTGGCCACTCGGGAAGCCGCTCCCGGCCCGGCCGCCTCACTCGTTTGGAACGGCGGGGACACCGGTGTCGCCGCCCGGCCGGCTCCAGCCCCCCCCCACCCCCCCAGAGTGACCACGCCCGGGAGGGTCTGCCCTGCCCGTCCCCGCGTCCCCGCCCAGGCTCCCTGGGCACCCGCGCCGCCCCTCCGCCCCCCTCGAGGCCTGCGGAGCGGGGAAGTAAACAGGCCGGGACAAGCCCCGCCGCCCGCAGGCACCCGGCCCACCCTGCCGCGCACGCGCACTCCGGCCCCGCCCCTGCCGCGCACGCGCCGGCCCCGCCCCCCGCGCTGCGCGCGGCCCGGGTTCCGCCACGCCCGCCATGGCGGCGGCCCCGGCCGGCCCTGGCCCCGCCTCCCGGTGACGCGACGCAGGTCACCTGACCCGGCTGCGGGCTGAGGAGACACAAGGGAAGTCGCTGTCGCCAGAGTCGGAGCCTCCGCCGCCCCCCCGGACCCTCCGGGACCCTCCGTGCCGCCAGCCAGTCCCCGCGCCATGCCGTCGGAGAAGACCTTCAAGCAGCGCCGCACCTTCGGTGGGGGTCGCGGCGGCGGGGCCGGGGCCGAGCGGGGCCTGGGGCCGAGCTGTGGCGGGCCGAGCGGGCCGGCGGGGCCGGGGTCGGGGGCCGAAGGCTGGCGGCCGAGGGCCGAGCGGGCCCGGGCCTGGAGCCGAGGGCCGAGCTGTGGAGGGCCGAGCGGGGCCGAAGGCTGGCGGCCGAGGGCCGAGCGGGCCCGGGCCTGGAGCCGAGGGCCGAGCTGTGGAGGGCCGAGCGGGGCCGAGGGCTGGCGGCCGAGGGCCGAGCGCGGCCGGGCCTGGAGCCGAGGGCCGAGCGGAGCCGAGCGGGGCCGAGCGGGGCCGAGGGCCGGCGTCCCCGGGGGCTCCCGGGCTGCCGAACCCCCGTCGCCTCCCGCCGGCCCGGCCCGGCCCGGGCCCTCCCGCGAGCGCCGGGCTCTGGGTCGGCGGGCCCCGGGTGCCGGGCTGGGGCAGGCCCGCGCTGAAGTGGTGCCGCTGAGGGTCCAAGCGAGTCACCTTCGGGGGATTCGCGCTGATGGAAAGGAAGGGGCCACCTGGGCAGGTGTGCCCAGCTAGGATCGTCGGTTCCTTGGTGGAGACGCGCGGAGACTGAGCCCCGGGACGCCGTCCGGGCAGGAATTGGGACAGCTGCTGTCGCCCCGGGGCCAGGGTGGGTGACTTCCCTGCTTGGCCGTTCTTGCCTTTTCTGCCAGTTGGGACGGGAGGCCCACCGCAGGCGTGCTGGCTTCCGGTTGAAGATGCAAGCGTCGTCGCAGAATCGACTGCTCCCAGACGAGGAGAAAGAAGTGATCATTTCTCTCTTTAAGCAGGAATGCTCTGCAGTGACATCCCGGCCGGTTCGGATGTCTGTCTTGCAGGGCTCGCTTTGGGACAGGTCTGAACGACACAGGAGTCGTGGGAAAGCGGTGTCATCCCAGCAGATGGCGAGATTCGTGTGGCGATCCTCTTTGGGGTTGTAGAAACAGTGGTGCTGTTAGGTCTGCTTGTGCCCAGTTTCTTGGAAGAGTCTAGAAGGAGCTTGGCGTGCGTTTGAGCTTGGATATGGTTTCCGCGTGTCCCATTATTGACAATTGTTTTGATTTCTTGTGCCTGAGACGTTTCAGTAAATGGAAGTTTACATTGGCCTGCCAAGAGTATCTTTTCATACAGCCTCTTGAGGCAGTTTGTTGGTTGGCAAGACTTAGACATGCCTTTTTTCGTTAGAAAATTTTCTCGTTTCGTTAGTGACCTTAATGAACTTATTAGTATTGTCTAAGGCTTTATGGAGACCTGAGAGCAACGTTTGAGGTAGATTTGCTGTTTTATCTGGTTTCTGTCTTCACCAACTCTGGCATGGAAGTTAACGGGGGACGTTTTTGTAGGAGAGGTGCTTTTTTCTCATCATGCAAACTATAGTTTTGCTTATAGTACTTTTGGGTTATTCTGGAAAAGTCCTTGAGGAAGAGTAGGTAGTAAGGGTAGGAAACAAGGTTAACACGTCACAACAAGGAATTTGCCTGGAACCTGAAAGTGGCCCTGGGAGTAAACCAACTGGAATGGCCTTCACCCCTCCCCGTTGGTGTATATATCTTATATGTGCTGTATTTATTTTCTGGTGGTTCTCCTTAGCTCACCTTTATTTCTCCCACCACCCTTAAAGATTTCTTTAATAGTCATTTTGTAGAAAAGTATCATTTAACGGCTATTGTCTTTCCTAGCTTCTGATTTTGGTAATCTTGACAACAAGCGCTGACAATTTTCAGAGATTTGTAGCACAGCAACGAACGATAGAAATTACCCCTGAAAGTATAGTCTTTGTAGTACAGCAAATAAGGGAAATCAGTTCTTTGGAGAGAACCTCTGTATAGAACCTAAGACCAGCCCCAGTTGGCTTGAATGGTTCTTTCTCTTTCCCAGTGAGTGAGTTTAAGGCTAATTTAAAGCTGAATGTAGCTCTGCTGGTATCAGGACCGAGAAGGTTCTTAAAGTTGACTTGGATCTTGGGGCTCATACAAAACAACCCCTTTTGTAGCTAAACAAACTGGGTGGAGCTGGGAAGGGAAGATTGTGGTCCACCTAGTGGCAGAGTCTGGGCTGGTACCCATAGCCTCCTGGCCTGGACCCCAGTCTCTGGCAGGTACCCATCATGTCTAACGTGAGGAGTGGACGAAGAGTGAGCCAGGAGACATAGTGTGTACTTGCAGATGGTTTTGAAAAATTTAACCCACTTCAAAAATTAAAATTGAGCAAAGTTCGTATTTGGTCTTCTCAAATGCAATAATTTCACTCCATTTTCTTCTGGGGTCCCCAGTTTTTTAAATAACAGATTTGTTTCCCAAATACTGTTCTGAAATTTTGTCAAGGTTGGTAAACTTAGGTCTTAAGCTGCCCCAATGAAAGTGTCTGTCTTTGGGAGGTTTATGAGTTGGTCTAGAAAAAACAGCTCAAACTGCTGTGCTGGGGGACTGGAGTGTGATTTTTGTGGAAGCCTGGCTGGCACTCATGGCTTATCAACAGAGATTGGGGGGAAATGTTTATTATGCTTATATTCTATTAGTGAAATGAATCCTGGGGAATGTGTGTAACTAAAATTTTACATTTTAAATACTTGAGAGTATCTCAGTCAACTTTGCAAATAATATGCTAGTAAGAGTTACACACCTTAGACTCCGCCCTTCATTTTTGTCTATTTGTAAGGCTTCTAAGGATTCTTAGAGACCAGAGGAAAGGAATCTGGGGAAATAGATGTTGGTGTGCATTTGGCAGCATTCATTTCCATTTTACACCTTTCCTTCGGTTGTTTATTAATCATGTCTGTGTATAAGCCCCAGCCCTCGGCATGTGGAGGGGACTGGAGCTGGGCCTGAGGGCAGGGGCGGTCTGCTGTGGAAGACAAGGAGTAAACACATCTCCCACCCTAGAAACGGTGGAGCAAAAGACTTGCCCTTCTTCTATACATCGATACCTGTTGTTGGCAATGCTTTTGTTAAAAGTACTTTTAACCTCTGAAACAGCTGTCTACTTAAGAAAAAGAGCAGCTACCAAACACAGTTGCTCTAGGCTCACTGGGTTTTCAGCGCAGCTGGGCGAGATACTCAGTTAAGTTTATTATAGCCGAATTTATCTTTATTTTCCGACTTACTCAGTAGGAATATGCACTGGCAGCAGTCTGTGAAGTTGCAGTCTTTGTCCACAGCAAAGATGTTTTATTTAGTTTATGTTTAGAAGCTGATTTTAAAATGTTGGGTGGTCCAAATCATGTTCCAACTGCACAGTGTATGTCTGTATTCAGTAAATTAGTATTGAACACTAAAAAAGATGTCAGGTGGGAAAATAGAACAATAGTATGGCTGCATTTGCACACAGGAATTTTTTATAATAGTATTTATAAAGAGTGATAATAAAATTGTTTTAAATCCAGATGAGATTGGCAATAATAGTAGAATAAATTTATATTTATATAGGTCATAGTGTCTTCTTTCCAGAACCACCTTATCAAGGAAGTTCATGACATTGATCATTTATTTCCAGATACCATGAGAATGAATCCTACTATAGTAAATTAAGCTGATTTTGTTCATTTTTTTTGGTTGAAAGCTTTAAATAATGTCATCTAAATCATTATGTTCACATATTGCTTTGTAATGACATGTCTCTCCAACTTTTGTCAGGTTATTGAGAATTGGACTTGGCGTGTTTTTTCCTGCATTGTCCAGAGAGACTAGAATAACTGTTGAAATTATAAAGAAGTGATTATATTAAAAGGGGGGGAATAGAGATGTTCTCACAGAAGTATTCAATAGTAGACTTTGTGGTTTAAGCTTTGCTTTCTTTTAGGCACTGAGCAAAACTATTTAAAACTCAAATAGGATGTTCTTTTCTTTCTATATTCCTTTCTCTTGAGCAGTTTCTTTTCTCTTAAGCACCATATCAGTAAAAGGTTGGAAATAATAAGGAAATTGTATTGAATAGTCTGTGATTTATAATGGATTCCTATACCAACTTAAAAAACTATGGGAAATTAACAGAAATTGATGAGAATATTATAGGTGGTAGGAATCCTTGTAGGAAAGATGGGATCCTACGCAGTTAACCTGCTTAGCATATCTGACTACAAACCTGGGGCTCTAGTCTGTTGAAAATAGGGGTTCTGTGCTGCTGGTTTTGTGTCACACCACTTGACAGAGCCATGCAGTTGCCGCATGGTTTTCTTATACTTAGCCTTTGCCTCTGTCGGATATGAAGCGTTACTGTTTGGTTCTAGGAAAGATGTCTTCACTGCTTTGCTGTGCCACAGCTAAGAACAGCTGAATTTAGATGTGGAACCAGTAGAAATGCTAGGAAGCAGCTGCCTGGTCCTAAGTAACACCCATGTCTTTTCCTTTCATTGCAGAGCAAAGAGTAGAAGATGTCCGACTTATCCGAGAGCAGCATCCTACCAAAATCCCGGTAGGTAGTCTCCGGCATCTGTGTTAGTCATTAATGTATACAGAGGAGAGTACTCTGGCAAGTGCAGCTTCAGAACACTGTTGCTCAAGCACACCCGTTTGACAGGGATTTCTATAGGGATCCATAGACGTTCAAACCCTGTGTGTTAATTTCATAACCTAGAGTGGAGGTTTTTATTTTTTTTAAGTGATGGGATCTTGCTGTGTTGTCCAGGCTGGAGTGCAGTCTCTATTCACAGGTGGGATCATAGGGCACTACAGCCTCCTCAAACTTCTGGGCTCAAGCAGTCCTCCTGCCTCAGACTCCCAGGTCTACTGGGACTGCAGGCACCCAGCTTAGAACTGAGATATTATTTGACAGTTTTACTATCTAAACATTATTCCTAAGTCTGAGTTTGCTGCCTTTACATATTTCACAAATGTAAGTATTTAAGGAGAAAGGGACAGGAGGACTAGAATTGTTCATGTTTTATTATGGAAAGAAGTATTACCTGTCTTTTTTTTTTTTTAATTCCTGAGACACAGGGTCTTGCTTTGGTGCCCCAGCTAGAGTGCAGTGGTATCCTAGCTCACTGCAGCCTCAAACTCCTGGGCTCAAGGGATCCTCCAGCCTCAGCCTCCCAAAGTGCTGGGATTACAGGCATGAGTCACCACACCTGGCCCTATTACCTGTCTTTTAAAGGAAGCAAACAGACTACTGCTATGGGAAAATCAGTAGCTCTCAGGATTTAAACATAACTGCAAATTGAGGGATGCCACAGAGTCTCCTGCGTCCTTGCAGGAGGTGGAGAAAAGACACTGTTCTTTCTTGTCATGTGTAGGGGCCTCAGATTCTTATGGCTTTGCCCAGCCATCAGCATGCTCTACTCTAAATCCTTTGGTGGTGGAAGTTAGACAGGCCTTCTGAGGTATTTGGTCTAGAGAAACCTACCTTTGGTCTCAGACAGGTTAAAGTCAAGACCTAGGTTCAAGGGTACTGAGTGATCTTGGACTACGTAATAAAGTTCTGAGAGGAGATCCAGCGTCCTGATCTATAAAATGGGAAGAGAATCCCACGTGGCTATTGCAGAGATTTGCATAGCTCTGGGACAGGGGCAGTCACTTAATGTTGGCTGATATCACCTCATAATTTTGTAGGCCACTGAGAAAAGAACTCCACTGCTGAGTTCTGTGGACACTTTCATAGTTTGGCTTTCTGACTGGTCCATTCGTACAAAATCGAGAGGGACCAGATGGTTCGGGTGGGAGCTGCTATGTTGGCTGTATTGGGGTTTTACAAGTGGACAGAAGGAAGGAATGGGGTCTGCTCAGCAATTTCACAACTGCACGATTAGCTACAGTAAAAGACACAGTGTTCTCTGTTTTCCCTAGACTGGGTGGAAATTTCACAGTTGTCTCACTTGGCCCCTGGGGCAAGCTTCCAGGCAGGGCCCTCTTAGACTAAGTAGAATTTCCTTGGGTTTTTCTTTGCTTTTGAGTACCTGCCACATCTGTTTGCTAGCACATGCTAGCAGCTAGAAGCAAACAGCCAGCCAGGGTTTATTCTACTGCCTCCTTTTGAAATGTGAATCTCTGTGTGCATTGACAGCCACCTTTTCTGCTGTAGTTTCAGGTTCTTTGCAGAAATGTACATATTTGTATTTCTACATGCTCGTGACACCTTAACCAGTCCGAGAACCAGCCTCTCACAGCTGCTCACTTGCTGAGATCAGGGACAGCCAGCGAAGCCCAGGTGGCGTGGCGCGCAGCCTCTAGCCTGGGTTTTCACAGAGGCCCTTCCCTCTGTGCCTCTGCCTTCTCAGTGAAACCTTCCACAGGGCACTTTGCAGGTCTGGCCAGATGTCCCATTCCACGACTTACACATCTTCTCTCACGAATTAGAAGAGTAAAGGAAAAATCAAGTAAGAACTGAACAGTAAACCAGTCATTTATATATGATGATGTTTTCATAGAGATTAACAACAAATATGAGTCAGGAGCTGCTAGAACGGTGTCTCCCACAGCAGACCAGACCCAAAACAAACGAGAGCAGAAAGGTCCCCCAAAGATAATCATTTGGCATTTTCCAGACTCCTATTTCTCCCTTTAGTAGAAAGATTCTAAGGTCTTGAATTTTCTTATTCTGTGGCCTTTTCTGAGTTCTCCTGGGCCCAGGATCCAAGATTTCTGTACTGCCTCTAATTTTTTCTGCCATGTAAACCCAGGCAAGTGGTGTCTGCACACTGATACATCTTTGTTGATGTCATGCTTCTAAACATGCTGATTAGATAAAGCTCTGTTTCTTAGCAAGGAAGATGACGACAGCTTGGCTAGGCCTTACACAGAACCTTATATAGGTCCCAAACAATGGAACAATGTACAGAAAAGCATTGTTCCTTTCCAGAGAAACGTGAAGATTTTCCATACCTATCTCTCACCTTCCATCGTTTTGACATGGTAGAGTTAACATTATAGGGCAAAGGATATCTGTGGCACTCAGAAAACACAAATGATAAGGAAGCTCCAAGGTCTGTGGTCAGATTTTATAGCTATTTAGAACTAAAACATTTTTTTGTTCCTCCCTGGAAAGGCAGTATGGCAAGGAGCTAATGGATTCATTTCAGTTCACAACGTGGAAGGAACTACTTTTGTTCCTTATGGAGTTCTAATACTTAATTCAATTTTAACCTCATTTAAAGAAATACAAAGAATATTTTATCAAAATGAAAGGACCAAGTCCTTCTGTACCAACTTTGTCTCCAGAACCAGCTACTCATAGTCTCTATTTGGCTTGTCAAATATTTACTTATAATTTTTTATGTCAAATAGACAGACTCTAGTATGGGAAAACATTGAGTATATTACCATAATTAAGAACTTAGACTTTTTTTGGAGGGAGACAGTGTCTCTCGCTGTTGCCTAGAGTGCAGTGGCATCGTCATAGCTTATGGCAACCTGACACTCATGGGCTGAAGTGATCCTCCTGCCTTGGCCTCCCAAAGTGCTAGGATTACAGGATTACAAGTTCAGCCACTGTGCCTGGCTGAACTTATACTTTCATTAAAAGACACGCACTTGCTTTCATTAGAACTTCTCACATCTCAGGAACTGGTGGTATTGGGCCGGATGCAGAGTTGTTTCAGATCTTTGCACTTGAAGCTGGTACCCAGCTTCTGTTCCTCTAAGGCTTGGGGTCTTTTTCCGACTAGGTAGTTTATTTTTCATGGTTCCAAACTCAAAACAGAATGAAAGATACATAGCAAAGTATCTCTGCCCGCCCTGCAGCCATCCTGCTCACCTGGTAGCGGCCATGACATCTCTTCTTAGGTACCATGTTTTGTAAAGAATAGAGGCTGAGCTAGTAACTCATCACTCTGCATAGGAGAGTTTTGAGAAAACTAATGAAGGTGCTATTTGAATCCCATTTTGGCCTGTGCCAGTTACAACATAAGAAGCATTTTTATCTATTTTTCATTGTTGGTGACTTTTTAAATTTCTTCTGGCTTCTTTCCTAGGTGATAATAGAACGATACAAGGGTGAGAAGCAGCTTCCTGTCCTGGATAAGACCAAGTTTCTCGTACCTGATCATGTCAACATGAGTGAACTCATCAAGATAATTAGGTATTTAACCACCATTGTTTTATATGTCCTTTGTGTAACTTCTCATTATCAGACTTACAGATGAATCTTTAATTCTGATTAAAATCTGTATCAGCTCAATGTAGTTACACAGTGATTCACTTCTCAAGCTGTGTGTCTCTTACTTGCTGGACCTCAGGTCCCTCTGATTCTCTCATCCCAATTCCTAGCATCGATGTTGTTTCTTCTTTAAAGGAAATGTTATAAGTTACTGAAGTCTGTACAGCAAAATTAGTAAGAGCACAGACTCAGCGCCATGGCAGTCAGCTGCACTTCTGTCTGTAAACTAGTTTGAGCTGCTTTTCACCTGCCTATTTGACAGCATACTGGCTTAACACTAGTCTCAGGAATACAGTAAGAATAATCTTTCAGTGAGTACAGCTAATATTGAACATCAGTATAATCATAGAAAACTTCTCCATGAGAAGTAATAGATTCAGCAGCAGCCTTTACAAAATCTTAATATTTTATTGATCAGGGTGGGTGATATTTTCACACACGCTGCATACTTAATATATTGATATGTATTTCTTCATATTGTTTTCTTTCAATAGAAGGCGCTTACAGCTCAGCGCTAACCAAGCCTTCTTCCTGCTGGTGAACGGACACAGCATGGTGAGCGTCTCCACGCCCATCTCGGAGGTGTACGAGAGCGAGAAGGATGAGGATGGGTTCCTGTACATGGTATACGCCTCCCAGGAGACGTTTGGAATGAAATTGGCAGTGTAAGACCAGAAAAACGCACCCATTCTAGAACTTTTTAAACCCTTACCAAGGAAAAAAAGGGATGTTACCAACTGAGATTGATCAGTTCATCTAATCACAGATCATCAAAACCATAGTGTTCGCACCTCCTAGGGTTTTAGGAAGTTGTTTTTGTATTTCAGACAGAAAAACTGAGCTCCAAATGAGCATATTCAGCTTTGGAAAACTATATCACTTAACTTAGGCTATCTTGTTTTCAGATCTTAGATGTTTAAAAATAAAATACTTTGCATTCTAAGTTGCCAACACATAGACCTTCAAGTTATTTTAATGCTCTTTTTCCCCCAATAGGAACTTGCAATTTGAGCAATAATTTAAAGGCGTTCGGAGAGACATTGAGTCTTCTCTTTGGGTTCTCAGAACCTGTCGCCTTTTTATAGAAGGGTTTCTACTCAACTGGAGAAATCTTCCTCAGAGGATCTTTAGGCAAAAGTTAGTCAAACACGATCCCCCAAAACACATGTGCTGTAATAGCAGGCACAAAAGCAGGTGCATGGGCGTGTAGGGAAATAACCCTCAACTGCTGCTCAAGGTTCCTGACTCTTAGCAGTTTACCCCAAGTCCATGCTCTCTGGACAGTTACAGAAAAACACCACCACTCAATAGGAACCTTGAATAATTTATAATTTTGGTCTAGTTTCTTAAAAGGCCCCAGAGAAAAAGAGTGGTATTTCTTCTTTTGGATTTTCTCTAAGAGCTCAGATTAGTGCCTGCGTTGGTAGATGAACAAGCAGTTTTACCACCGTCATTCCTTAGGACAATGGCAGAAACCACAGAGTAGGAAAATTAAAAGCATTGAAATTCAGATGCACGCCTACCTTTTGGCTTAAAGCTATAGGTGATCCATGTTTTTTTTTTTTATGTTGAGTGTTTAACTAAAATGTTATTAAAAGGTTTTCACATTTTAAAGAGTAGTTCAATTATCACTTAGGTCAAAACCACCATTCTCCCACTCTAAGTGCATGTCAGTTGTGGAGGAAACGCAGCCAAACGAGACGTATGCTCTTTACAAATACTAACGCAGACTTAACCATCTTCCACGTACAGCCTATGATAAACCAGTGCTTCCTACTGCTGCATGGGGCTCACTGTTCACTGTTTTCTTGGGAGTATCACAGAAAGATCACAGTGGTACCGCTTCAGACTGCACATGTAGCAGGCCGCAGCTTCCCCTTGTGTGTTCAGATGCGTGTGGAGTACCTGTATCTGCAAGTGAGAGATGTTTACTCTAATAGAGGGAAAAGCACGAGTCCTCCCCTCATATTTGCTCATTAAAGGGGTCCCCCACTGCATGCACGTGTCCACTTGGCTAACTTTTAATATGTATATTTTTACATTATGTAAATTCTTAACCAGCCTGTCTTTAGATTGTACACATTATATCTGACATTCTTGTAACTACTATGTGACCAGTAAGATTCCTATAAGAAATACTGCTTTAAAAAACAAAACAAAATACCGTGCTGGGAGTGTGTGTGTGTGTGTGTGAGACTAGTGGTTGGTCACTTTATTTATAGGATCTTTAAAACAAGTACATTTTTAATGAACTAAGGTGAATAAAGGCACAATTAAAAACTGTCATCAAAGCTTAATTTAATGAGATCAGCATTTGAGACTCTGGATCCCACACTTTAGGTTCTCTCCAAAGCCAAGCAGTTCATTATCTTCCCAACACGGAGCCTCCGGGCACATCCGCCCGCACCTGTCTCACCTAGGTTAGAGCCCCGCCACCTGGTCTTGCAAACTAAATTCTCGTGAGAACTTCCGGACCTGCTACAAAGTGGAAGATGGGTGCGGGACCAGGTGCTTTGTGGGAATAAACACCTGACAACCTCCTGCCCCAAACCAGCTGCCACCAAAGTGGAACAAGCACAAAGGGAACAGAGTGTGGCGGGTGTGGTCAGGAAAGTGTGACCTCAGGTGACCAAGTGAGGAGCTGCCGGCATTAGGTAAAGAGATACAACTTCAGTGCTCCCAGTCACAGCGGCCGGCGTTGCTCATCTAGGAAAATTGACCAAACGCAGTTCAGGCACTTAAGCGCGTGTAAAAAAAATACAAGGGAGTGAGATGAGGATGCTGTCCCCATGCCAGCACTCAGGAGAAGCGCACACGTGACCCATCCTGTCTTCAGAGCTCCCTCAAGACAACCCCATGGGGTGTCAGAGAGGCTGCCTGTGGGTGCTGTCTCCTCCCAAGTATCCCTTCTGTAAGTCTGGGAAGTAGGCAGAAAGGGTTGGATCCCTAGTTTGGAGAGCAAGATTGTGATTTGAAAAGATGTGTGCTTCATGTTCTGAGACAAAGGCTAAATAAAATCAGATACTGAGCCTTTTTTTTAATTTTTATTTTCAGTACATTAAATTTACTCATAAAAACATTCTAAAAATGTACAATTTTTCCTTTTTAACAAAGTATAATAAAACATAAAAACCCCAAAAACAGAATACTTGACATTTACAATTCAAAATCAAATTAGCAGAATATTAAATATTTACAAAACTATATCTTTTAAAAATATTTATAAAGTTACATGCAATTTTGTAGAATTGACAAAAGAATGGCTCAAAAATGGGAGAATTTTCCTTCATTCCTAAAAAGAAATTATGTCCAAATAGAAGCTGTGCAGAGTGTACAAGGTTCTCGGATTCGGTACCAAAGCCTCATCTTTTTGTGCACATGAGAACTTGCACGTGTGAGAGGCTGTTACGACACACGTGCAGCTGGAGCGGGGCTGAAGGCCGCTGCTCCCCTCCCTTGGTGAACAGTGCAGCAACCTTGACCTTTGGCCTCAACCAGCACAGTATATGGTTTTCTAGAATATTGCAAATAGAGTGTTGATTAAGGATGATCACTTTCATTCAGACCCTTGGGACTTTGCAACAATTCAGCCTCTTCAGAACCCATGGCTTTAAATGTCACCTGACTCGTTCTTTGGGAGTCACCTGCACTTTGGCAAGGACAGCTGACCCCGCTCAGGTTGCACAGGACCCCTGCCTGTGGTGGGGGTCGAGTCGAGCAGGGAGGCGGCGACCCTCGCAACGTGAAGACCTCAATTGTGACCGGGATGGAAAGCAAGCGAGGCAGGAAACACGAGGAAGCAGGGAGGGTGACGGACACGACAGGGATGGAGGAGGGAGTGGCCCAGCCCCGCCCAGGAAGTGCCCACGAGCAGTACGCAGCGTGGGCAAGTGGAGCCTCGCCAGCCTGCGCTCAGGTGCGAACCACAGGACAGCTGGGGTGTCCCGGCAAAGCCACCACCACCGCCACAGTGCCCCAGTGCAGTGTGTAGTACAAACTATATACTGACTTCTGGCAACAAAGGACTAGAATGCTAAATACTGAATTAAAATACAGAACCTACTAACTACCGTATTAACAAGCTGACTCCTGTAATCCTTCAGAGATGATGGATGATGCTGGTTTTTTTAATACCCAATCGCTATGTGTGTTCAAGACAGTGTCTTTATCTTCATCCAAGTGAAGATAGCTCCCACCTCCTCAGTGCTCTTTAGCCATCAGGAGTTCTAATGTCTAATACCAATTGTCAATGTCACCACGAAATAAAAATTAGAAAATAAGGCAAAAAACTGTTTTGTTTAAAAAATAAAATCAAAGATTAAATAGTTGTTTTATCCCAACATTGTTTCTCCCTCCATCTCCACATTCCACTTTCCCCGTTCTTGGATATAAGAAAACGGTGTTAGAAACTTTAATATCCAACAGACTACAAAGAGGCAAGAAGTGGCCGGTGCCACACCTACCTGGTTGCTACGGCATTGAAACTGAGGCCACAAGTTCAGGAAAACGACCCAGTACTTGAGAGGGCCGGCGTGCTCTGTGTGTTTACCTGGCGAGGAAGCCTCCTGACGAAACGCAAAATGCTCTTCAGGTGCCCTGACCTCGGCTGCTTGTGGAGAGGAATTCATCAGAGATAAGCCCGCTAGCAAATAATCTCAAGTCCAAGTGTGCGGCTCCCTTAGGAAGAGGTCTCGTGAGCTGGCGGCTGCGTCTCTGTTCTGCGTAAGTCACATGCATCTCACAATTCTCGACTTGGAACGGCCGCCCGGGAGACGTCACACTGCATACATGCTCTCAAAGACCTCTGAAGGCCGGACACAGCCACACGACGCCAGAACTTATCTGTCTCAACTCTGAATGTCATGCTGCAAACCGGAGTTCCTGTCCTAACCGTGTTATATTTAAGTTAACCTTGAATATTTATCAAGATAGTTACAAGGGTAGCAACAGATACTTTCATTCCCCTGTACTGACCACTAAAACAAAAAACTTTAAATGATTTTTACTTTCGTTATGAGACGGTTTCCAACAATTTCACTGTGTTGAGATAGGATTTATTTAAAATATTCCTTTGTTTAAAAAAAAAAAACCAAAAAATTTAAAAGTTTGGCTTTCAGCACATATGCAGGCCACCATAATAGCCTCAGAAATATTAAAATCGTAAACATCAATGAACACTCTTAAGTCTTCCTCTAACATAATGTGATAAGGTCCAGTCTAGTACTCTTTAAGGCAAAGTTGTGTCGTTCTCACTGTTTTGACATTTCGTAGTGTTTATGACTCGAGAGATGAGCGTGACATTCCCCTCGACAGCCGCGTGTCCGCCATCGCTGCAGCGCCGCGCACTGGGAGGGCAGAGACAGGCCCGTCAGCTCTGCATTGCATAGAAATAAAACTCTACGGAAACAGAACTAGAAACTCTACCGAAAGGCCTTCCGCAAGAAAACGTAACAACTCTGTCATTTGTTTCCGTTACGTCAGGAAACTGACCTCGAGGTCTGCGGCCTCCCTCGAGAGGCCTCACGTTTTAGGGCGTTCTTTTGATTGATACCAATTTTCCATGAGGCTGATTGTCCCATTTTAAGAATGGGTCTGAATATTGTAATTTTTAAAAACGCAGATATTCAACTGGAAAGTCCCTGGCAAGACCTTACCAATCAATATTGTAATATTGAAGGCTTTAGCATCTTAAATAATATTACTTGAGCAGAAAATTCCCTTTAACCTTGAAGATATAAGTAAGTCCCTAAATTTCAGAGGAAAATGCTTTCATTTCAGTGGCTGAAATTTAGAGACCGACAGTGAAGACTTTTATTTCCTACCTTACAAAAACCAGACTTGCACAGATCTCGTAGCTCTGTCTCCTGTGTGTGGCCTCTTTCTTCCAGAGTCCTACCACTGTCCACTGAAGATTTCCAGGTAATTTTTAACGGAATTGACTGTCAGTACACAGCCTAATACAAAAGAAGCGACGGGAGAAAATCCCCAATCTTTTGCTCATAAGTGAGAGGACTGTATTACTGCTGAAATGTCTGTCTCAGGTGTGAATCCATGAGCAGTGAGCCTTGGGGCTGGGGGTTCCTGGGGAGCCCGTGTGACAGAAAGCAACTTGCAAACTCTGCCAAGGATGTGCGGCATCCCTCACAGCCAAGTCACACAGCCGCGCTGTCACCCTGTCCCTGCGAGAGTTCGTTTGTAGTGGAAGATGTCAGGGCTCAAAGACACTGAACGGCTGGGAAGGAAGGTAGTCTCAAAGCCTTGACGACTATGGATTCTCTGGGACTTGGACCCTTAGAAATTAAGTTGTTGCGAGTAAACTATTTCTACTTAATAATGTAGTTTTAATTTATTTGCAGAAAAAAATTAAAAACCTGGAACTGCTATTAAGTGTTTGCAGGAGGGAAGGAAGTACTAAAATCTCTGTTGTGTACTAAGTCGAGTAGCCTGCTGGTGCCGACTCTGTGTATGTGGATTATTATTTGAGTCTCTTGCACTGACTGGTCTCAGAGGAGTCTGTCTCCCAGAACTGCAGAGATTTACATCAGGTTACATTCTTCTGTAGTGCAATCCTTAAAAATCCCAGAGATTAGTGCCTAATCACTTTAGGAAAAAAAAAACAAAACAAAGTCGACATTTTCCCTAACCCAGGGGTGTCAAGAGTCCGGCGGGTGGAACTCCACTTGGAGAACTCCAGCCTTCAGGTCTCGGTTCAGATCACGTAGCTGCCCTGGAATTACGTGTGAGCCTAGAAGGACCAACGACAGCAATGCTCTTCGGGAGACGCGCCGTCTCTGCACTGCGGCCAAGAGCGCAGACGGCCAGTTCCACCACCGCGGAGATACCCGCTAGGCCACGTCCTGACATCAAGCTCCAATCTAGGGTTTTGGCAATAAAATCGAGTTTGATGTACTTCTATGCTAGGTTTTCTATCCAGTCTAGGAAAGTAAAGCACCTTTGGATTAAAAATATTAAGCTCAACAGCAACTAGACTTCTCAGTTTTGTATTTAATTTTCCTTATGTCTCCATGGCTTAATAGTGTTCTGCTGCCAGAGAAAAATATCAATCTGCGGAGTCCAGACCTTCTGCTGGGGGGGCATATTTCAACCTAAAAGTACCTAGAGAGGAGGGAAAAAGAGATCAAATATGATTCGCTGTAGAGTCACCACGAGCCGCCAACCTGCCCAGTTAGTTCCAGAGTCACTGGTCAGGATTCTGGTGCCGGAAACCTCGACCACCTGGTCCAGCCACGCCCGCCTCCTTCCCCTCCCAACACTGGACGCCACTTTTTTTTTTTTTTTTTGAGTCAGAGTCTCACTCTGATGCCCGGGCTAGAGTGCCCTGGCGTCAGCCTCACTCACAGCAACCTCAAACTCCTGGGCTCAAGCAATCCTCCTGCCTCAGCCTCCCGAGTAGCTGGACGGAACTATAGGCATGCGCCAACATGCCCGGCTAAGTTCTCCTATATATTTTTAGTTTTAGTTAGCCTCTAATTAATTTCTTTCTATTTTTAGTAGAGACGGGGTCTCACTCTTGCTCAGGCTGGTTTCAAACTCCTGACCTCAAGCGATCCTCCTGCCTCAGCCTCCCAGAGTGCTAGGGTTATAGGCGTGAGCCACCACACAGGGCCTGGAGATCATTTTTTAAGTTTATGAAATCAGACTGGGGTGGACTGACTTGAGGGAAGTCACTGATTCATTTCTTTACTCCACAGGAACTCTTTCTGGGAGTCAGACGCAAGGTGGGCGGGCTCCCTCTGCCTCAGGAGGTGCAACCGCGCTCTGAAGAGAGGGGCCCCGGAAACACAGACCATCGCCCCACCCACCCCACAATCAGACCTACTGAGTCAGACAGGGTGTGTCCCTACAAACTCTCCAGGGGTGGGACGGGGGGCAGGCCTAGGGAGCACGGATCTGCCGAGACCCTCCGGAGTTACGGGAGGTCCGCGGAGATCCCAGGCTGCACGGGGAACAGCCAGCCTCGGGACCCGCCTTCTCTACCCCGTTCAATCTTTCCAGAACAGACAGCGAGAATAAGCTGTTGCGAAGGGCGCAGCAGACACACACTGGAATGTGGCGAAAGGAGTCAAAACACAGAGTGGAAAGAAACAGACGAGGAGAGGAGGGAAAAGACGCATGTGCAGCACGCATGTGACACCCGGGACACGGGGTGGGCGCAGAGGGTCCCCGAGCCCCACCCCGGAGGCCCTGGACCGCCGTGCCACGGCCTGAGCATCCGTGCCCAGGGGTGGCACTGAACCCCTCACACCTGCTGTTCCGGGCACGTGGCAAGACCGGACAGAGCCCGGGCTCTGTGCACACCGGCCGCTCGCCTTCTAGAATCAGGAGCTGTCTGAAACCATAAAGACAGTCTCAGAACCGACAGGAACCCTTCTGGGGACTTCATAGCTTATCTGTAAGATTTTCACACTGTTTCAGAGTATCCGGAAAATCATTAATTGCTTTAAAAAGAAAACAGCGTACTATTATTTTCATTAAAACCAAGCGTTTGTGTGTATTTCTCCCGTGGGAGCCCCGCGGGGCGCGGAGCCTGCAAGGCGGGCCCCGCAGGACCCGGCCGCCGCGCGCGTTTACCTTGCCGGTTGAAGTCCATGGACGGCTGCTTGCAGTCCTGAGCGCGGTGACCGGTGGCCCCGCAGTTGTAACAAGACAGATTCCCACTCTTTCTGTGACTGGAGCCATTGCTACTACCCACCAAGCCTTGGGCCTGGCACACCCCCGTCGTCCCCGCCATGAAGTTCGGCATCGGTGGCACCGCGAACGTCGACTGCCCGCCCAGGACGGGCTCGGGGGTCCCGCCGCTGCTGTAGGGGGCGTGCACGACCGGGAAGGTGGAGCCGCCGCCGTACTGCTGGGCGCTCACGTAGCTGGGGTTGAAGGACAGGAAGGAGATGGGGAACATGGACGGCCCGGAGAACGGGTGCTGGAAGTAGTTGGCGTAGCCGACGGTCAGGCCGCCGGAGCCGCAGCTGCCGCTGCAGCCGCAGGACGTGCACACGATGCAGCCGGGCGGGGGTGGCGCGGGCGCCGGGGGCTGCTGATGGTGGTGGTGGTGGTGGTGGCCCGGGTTCGAGGCAGGGAGGTTCCCTGTGGAGCTGCTGCCACCACTGCTGCTGTAGAAGCTGCTCTCGGGGACGGAGGACAGCGCGGGGCTGGAGCTGGGGGCCGGGCAGCTGGGCAGCGAGGCCATGTTCGCGAAGGACGTGGAGGGGTGGCTGCTGGGAGAGGCGGTGCTGCTGTTGGCGCAGAAGCCGCCCTGCAGGGCGCCCACTGGCATGCTCATCGCGGAGAAGGCAACTTTGGTGTTGGCTGTGTACAGGGCAGTCCGGGGGTTGATTATTGCCGGGGGCACGCTGATCTGCACGCTGTTGGGGCAGGACGTCTGCCCAGAAATGGCAGGCTCAGCAGGGACCGAGGACGACAGCAGCAGCTTGATGGGCGGCCGCGCCGCGTGGAGGACCGTGCTGGGCGTCCCCGGGGCGGCCGTGCTGGTCTCCACCACCAGGGCCGGCTGCTGCGCCGACTTCAGCACCCGGTCCAGCGTGGACGCGTGCACGACTTTGGCTCGGGGACCAAAGGAGACCGTGGGTGACATGGAACTGCCCTCCGAGAGCCCGGAGAGCACCTGCACGGGCTGGTGGGGCGCGGGCGGGGGCAGCGTGTCCACCATGGCCCCGCCGAAGCTCTTGTCCACCTTCACGCCGCTCCTCGGGGCAGACCCCTTGTTCCTGTCCTCTAGAGACAGGAGCGAGTGCACGGAGGACGAGAGCAGCTTCATGTCCGCGTTTCCTCTTTCCGACTTGTGCACGGAACTCAGCATCCGCATGGGCGCCACGTGCGAGGCCGCGCCCATCATCTGCGGGGGCAGCGGGTGGTGTCCTGCCGGCGCGGAGCCGGCCTCATTCTGCACGGGGAGGACCTGGGCCGTGGGCCTCGCGGTGCTCGGCGTGAAGTGGTTCAGCAGCATCACCGGCTTCTCCTTGTCGGGCCCCTCCAAGTGAATCTCCACACCTAGAGGTGGAAACAGAGCGGTCAGCACCGTCTCGCGCCCGGGCCGGGCCAGCACCACGCGCCACGCCGGCGCCCTTACGTCTGTCGTTCTCCTCAGCGCTGTCGGAGCTCTCCTCGCGGGCCTGCACGCCCATGGGGCTGGAGGAGGAGCTGGAGTACTCCGAGGAGCTGCCTTCCCGGGGAAGCTGGTGAGGGGGCTGCTCCACTTCCACCCGCAGCTCTGCGGAGAGGGGACAGGTGAGGGGCTGTTGGCCGGGGTTCCCGGCTCAGCCTCCACCCACACCACGCGCATGGACCGCACCATCAGCCCCGAGGAGCTGGTGCTACCTCCAGGGGCAGACGGGGCTCCGAGCGTCTCCGGGGACGGCCACCAGCCCTGGGACACACGGGGATTAGGGAGCGAGACTCGGGCGGGCACTGCCCCACAGGACACCAGGGAACACCAAGACCCCTGAACACGCCCTTTTCATCCCTAGCGCTCACAGACACGGAGAGACACCCGGGTCACGAGGCCGGCCGAGTGACGTCCCTGTGGTCAGGTGACTGAGGATGGCACGGGCGGGCTTTCTCCCTGTTCCCCCGGGGGATTCTGGGCTAAAGGAAGGCCCGGCTGCCCTGAGAGAGCATAGCCCCTGTCACCAGGTCCCGGCCCTTCCTCAGAGGAGAGCAAGAAGGAAGGAAAAGGGCCCGCCACGGGGACCTCGATTCCCCCAGAGCAGGGGTCAATGGAGAACCAGCCGCCCTGGCAGGTGGGCGCTGACCTCGACCTGACCCCTGAGCGCCAGTCCCGGGAAGAGAGCGTCTCCTCTCACGTCCGCCCGCCTCCGAGCGCTCTGTCACCCCGTGGTTTCTAGACCCGACCATTCTGCCCAAACAACTTCGGACAAGTGACCCGCCTCCAGCTCCAACCTACCGTCCCATCTATTCTCCTACGGCAAAGACCATAGAAGTTAAAATAAAGAAAAATAAGTATAAAGATTAAAAAATGTAAATGGCAAACGGATGTGACCTGAGGTCTAGATATCATGAAAACCCAGGGCGGCCGGCGTGAGAGCTTCCCCACCTGCAGCGTGGCTGCCCCGCCCAGCCTGCACGGGTCCGACGTGGCTGGTGGGGGGCACGCGTGCCACACCGCTGCTGGTGACCAAGGACGGGGCCGAGGGGTTCAGGCACCGTCTCTCCGACTTCTCCCTGTGAACAGAGCAGCACAGGAGCACGTGAGCGCCGCGGCCCTCGCCGTCTCCGCGCTGTTCAGATCACATGAGGGCGGTTCCCAGCAAAACCGTATCAAGGGCGGGAAAGGGTGGAATCTACCACAGAGGGCATCTCCTGTCACTCCAAAGCCACCTGTGTGGCACGTTGAAACAATTACCAAGGATTGGATGAGCGCTAACAAGTGACCCGATCCCCGACATTTAGCAAAACCATAAGTCTTGGCACCCCCTCGGCACACGCGAGACCGAGGGAAACACAGGCTTCCCAGCGACTGCGCACTCACTTTTCCAGCTCCAGCTGAGTCTTGAGTTTTTTCTTTGCTCCCATGGTGAGGGACTCAAACTTGTTCAGATCTTCTTCTGTAAGGCTCAAGAACTTGCACGGGAGAAACAAATTGCAAAGTTACTGAGAAGAAATTAGGACTCTGAAAACAGCGTGGACCTGAACTGGAAACATCTATTCCACGTCTGGGAGATGCGAACTGAACAGGCAGCGAGAGACTTGGGTCCGTGTGACATGGCCTCACTGAGCCTCGCGACACGCACAAGCTACACCAAACCCACTCGGAACGGGGGTTTGGCGAGAGAGGTCACGACCCATGTCTCCAGCAGGGCTCTGGGGACGGACCGTCCGTCACGTCACACGGAGCATCCAGACCCTGCAGGCCCGAGAGCAGCTGGAGAAGCTGGCTGCGACCAACCCCGTCTCCGTCTGGCTCCAGCTGCAGGCGGCCCTCGCAGCCCCCCCGCCCTGTGAGGCCAGGCCGTGGGGCTTGTCCACCTTACTTCCTCCGCTTCACGTGTATTTTGGAAACCCAACTCTGTTCCCCCAGGAACGAGGCCAGAGGAGATATCACTTGAGGAAACAACCACGGAAACTCTGTACAGCTAGCTAAGAAACCAACATACCTTCTCCATGGTGAGCTGCTTAAAGACGGGGTAGTACTTGTGCAAACGCAGCTTCCTAAGCCAATCGAGGATTCCGTTTTGCTCCTGGGTCTGCGGGGCCTGCAGGCTGGGAGGCATCAGGATGGCAGGCGAGGCGTCCATCTGGGCCCGGTAGGCCAGCGCCGAGCCCGCGCCGCCCGCGTGGGAGCAGTGGGGCAGGGCCGGGGCCGGGCCGGCCGGGTGCTGCACGTGGTGCTGGGCTCCACTCTGCGAGGCTGGGATGCCGGCCACGCCGCACACGGGCCTGTGGGACGGGGTGGGCGGAGAAGAGAGAGACCACAGGCTCCACTACGGATCTGTTAGGTGTCCAGGCACTGCCCTTCCGCCAGCCCACAGCACAGCCCGCCGCAAACTCTGGACACACCGCGGTTCTTCCCTCCCACTGCCCCTCTTGGCACGGCTGCCCTCCTCCAGCTGAGATCTCAGCAGGTGTGCACCAGCGCACATGCATGGGCTTAATGTGTGCGTCATACCTGTGTACATGTTACCTTTTCTTTTTGAGACAGAGTCTCACTCTGTTGCCCGGGCTAGAGTGCTGTGGCATCAACCTAGCTCACAGCAACCTCAAACTCTTGGGCTCAAGCGATCCTCCTGCCTTAGCCTCACAAGTAGCTCAGACTACAGGTGTGTGCCACCGTGCCCGGCTAATTTTTGTTTGTATTTTTAGTTGCTCAGCTAATTTTTTCTACTTTTAATAGAGACAGGGTCTTGGTCTTGCTCTGGCTGGTCTCAAGCAATCCTTGAGCCTCGGCCTCCTAGAGTGCTAGGATTACAGGTGTGAGCCACCACATCCAGTCACTTTCTCTTTTTTTTGGAGACAGAGTCTTACTCTGTCGCCCAGGCTGGAGTGCGGTGTCGTCATCATAGCTCACAGCAACCTCAAAGCCCGGGGCTCAAAGCCATCCTCGTGCCTCAGCCTCCTGAGTAGCAGGGACTACGGCAGTGCACCGAGCCAAGCTTGGCTAATTTTTCTATTTTTCTATAGAGATTGGGCAGGGGAGGTGTCTTGCCCTTGCTCAGGCTGGTCTCAAATTCCTGGCCTCAAGCGATCCTCCCAGAGTGCTGGGATTACAGGCATGAGCACCGCGCCAGCCCCTTTCTGTTACTTCTCAACCACGGGATGATATTGATACATCAGAAGTGAAAACTGACTATTAAATCTTTAACACTCAAATTACTTTTAGGAAAATAAAACCTAGACGGCACCAGCAGCGTTCCACTCCCTGCCTTTGCTCCTCCCACGGCAAACCCAAACACAGTAACTGAGAGCCTGCAATGAACCAGCCACAGGGTACAGACGTCAGCACCACCGAGCCCCGGTCACCCGACCAGCGCTCTGCACACAGCTATCTGCGGCTGCGTCGCTCAGACAGCGGATTTTCCTGTTGGCCTCCTCCGTGGTCACCTGTCCATTGAGACAGGCGACTGGCTTCTGAGCACTACTGCTATCACCCCGGGGTTGGGTGCCGACGGAGCCCCCCGACACCACGGGGGCACAGTCACGAGCCTGCGGGAGCCGGGGGAGCCCAGGAAGGGGACGCTGCGCAGACGTTCCGGCTGCTACGCCTGGCCAGGGCCCAGGAACCTGAACTTGCAGTGAGCATCCCTGGAATTCCGATCCCAGTGGCTCAGAGAGCGCTGTCTGGGAAATCACGAACGGGATTCTCTCTGCCCAGTTCCTCCTCCCACACCGTCCGAGGCTACATTCGAAAGCTGCTTAACTCTAGGGACAATGACTTGTTCGCAGCTGAAAGTGAACCTTACAAAGCGCCCACTTGGAATGTGTTGGTTACACAGAAGATCTCTTACCTTCCGGCCACGCCCATCATGGTACCTACTTTAGACAGGGAGGAGTTGCCAGGACCTACAAATTTAAAGATAGTTATCATAAACATTTCCAGACAACAAAAATATTTTTATTTTTATTTAGTCGAAGTTCATAAACTCACTTGGACTTTGAAGCTGTTGGGTGGGAGATGAGGTGCTGAAAAACTTCTTCACATGGTCATTTTTTAATACATGAGAAGGTAACGAGGCCAAATACCTGAAACTCAAACAGAATGGTTTCATCAGCATGAAAACGGCATTATCGAAAACCATCGGGGAGAAAATGTAATTCTCAATTAAGAGAAATATATATTAGATAAAATAAGAACTAGATGTGCCATAACCTCACATTCTTCTTGCTTTAATTTAATGCAATTCTTTTTGGGTTTTTTTTTTTTGAGATAGGGTCTTCCTCTGTTGCCTGGGCTAGAGTGCCACTGTGTCACCATAGCTCACAGCAACCTCAAACTCCTGGGCTCAAGCGATCCTCCTGCCTCAGCCTCCCGAGTGCTAGGATTACAGACATGCGCCACTGCGCTCGGCCTGGCTCAATTCTTGCTATGGGTCACGTTGCTTGTGCAAAGCCCCTTCCCTGTCCTTCACTTACAGACCTCGTGTGCCACGCCACTGTGTGCGCCACGACACCACCGAGGGCCCTCTGAGAAACTGTCTGCTAGGCGCTAATTGGAACAGTCTCAATTTTCACTACAGAGCAGAAACAATAATCCAACATTATTATGAAAGACTGTCAATAGTACCTTAAACGATGCCATATGCTTTGAAATTCCTTCCCTGTTACCTTTAAAATCACCCTTAGGCTATTAGGATCTCTCAAATTCCCTGTAAGTGTTGAAAATCCCTGAAGGTGAAGCCGAGACCCAGACCCAGGTGGCCGGGCGTCCCTCAGGAGCCCCTCGGAGGACCAGGACACACCGGGGTGTGCCCATCCGCGCCCGCGGCCGGGCGGAGCCTCACCTCAGGCCGGCTTCCAGATCCATGTGGTTTCGCTCCACGTAGAACGCGTCTGGGCCGGCTAGGCAAGGAATGAGTTTCTCCAAGTTCTCTTCGGGGTAGAGCTGAGACAGCTGAGAGAGAAGAGAGCGCGTGAGATGGGTGTCAAAGCCTGTTTTATACCAGCACGATTCCTCAACGTAAGGACATCTGATGGTGACGCAGCAGGTGTGACGCGACTCAAACCACGCCAGCAGCCACGCGGGGCTCTGCACCCCCTGAGGATGGAGGGGGCCACAGAGCAGCCTCACTCCCACACTCCACGCAACTCGGCTGCGCCCGCCACCACACGAACTGGAGGGGACGGGGCCCCTGAACAGTCCTGCCGACAGCACGAGCACAGGGCGGCCGCACACCGGCAGGTCAGAAGAGGTGGGCAGTGGACACTGCTCCCGGCCGCGTGGCCCGCCCGCCCGCCCTCCCCCAGCTCCCTCTCCCGGGAGGAGCCAGAGGGCCCCACGGATGGTGGCCTGGGGACCAGGCGCGAGGCCCTGCACATTTCCCTGGAGCCCTCGCTGAGTCCCAGATAAAAGCCCTCAGCTCTTGGGGGCTTTTGTCACCCCCCGTTTCTGGGGTGGAACGGGGCAACACCGCCCCTCCTCAGGGGGAGGCCCAGGCGCGAGGGCCCTGCCCGGGACGAGGTGAGGCTGGACTGGGAGACCAGAGACACCCCGCCCCCGCCCAGCACCAGGTAACGAGCGACAGCAGACTACTCCTGGGAGGGGGCGAGAGAGGAGAGGGAGGACCCCCCCGCATGCCACGGGCATCCGGGACTGCCGAGAGCGCAGAGTGAGCCGGACCACCAAGAAGACCCCAGGGCTCAGGTGGCAGCCCTTCCCTGGAGGGACACGCCGAGGGTAACCATGGCAACCCACCCAGAGCCTGCGTGGCTGCCCCGACTGGCCCGGGGGTCCCTCTAAGGGCCTGAGAGGAGAGGCGCGTGGCTGCCCAGGCACGAGCAGCTCTTCCTCCAGCCCTAGTCTTCCAGACGCCATGTCCAACACTCCACCAAAATGTGCGAGACACACCAAAAAACAAAAGGGGGGAAAGCTAGTGTCCAGAGATAAAGCAGTCATTAGATCCAGACTCAGAAATAACCCGGGCGTTGGAACTATCAGACGGCAACTTTTTAAAATAACCGTCATTCACACATTCAAGGATCTAGGTGAAAGACGACACCAGGCATAGAAAGCAATGGGAAAGTTCACAGTGGTGGGAACTAGTGTAAGTCACGTCCAATGGGAAAACTAGGGGAAAAAACAAGAACGAACACAATCCTGGCACCAGAGATGGGGAGTTCGGCACATCCTCCAGGCTCGGCGGCAGCCCGGGCCGCGTGAGGGGAGGGACGTGGCCGTCTGGAGGACAGGACGACAGGCATTGCTCACGCCGCGCACAGAGCGGAGCGGAAAGCGAGACACGCAGCGCAGAGCCGCGGGCGGCGCCAGGGGCCTGAGACCCATGCTGCCGCATCCCAGAAGGAAGCACGGGCAGAAGAAATATTTGAAGAGCTAATGGACAAGCATTTTCCAAAATTAACAGAAGACAACAAACCGGACACCCAAGAAGGCCACAGACCCCCGAGCAGTGCAGATGTAGCTGGTGTGGTCACCAAAGACCAAGGAAAGGTCACAGTCCCAGCCGGCGTCAGTGGCGTCCAAGGAAATTGCTTTTGTCACAGAACGGGCAGCCGGGCATGGAGGGGCGGGAGTTTCCTGCTCTGAATATGAGGGAGAGGAACGTGAACTCCCGGGCGCTGTGTGCAGCCCTGGGGGCGTGGCCCGCGCTCTCCAAGGCCTAACAGGCCAGAGAGACCAGTGTCACCCAACACCCGTGCAGGCCGTGGAGACAGGGCCGCCCGCTGAGCGTTCCCCCGCAGCCCTGCACCCTGAGGACACTTGGACGTGTCGACAACGGGGGCCGCTTGGACGCACCACTCTGGCTAAGACGGTGGCTCACGCTGCAGCACACGCCACTGAGCTGTGACACACCCAAGCGCACACGGAGGTGCCCGTGCACAGTCACACGCGGGCAGGGAGCTCGGTGTCCAGCAGAAGGACTCTGTTCAAACGGCATCTGCTGAACCAGCGCATCACACGCACGCACGAGGGTGGAATCAGGTGAGTCTCCGCCCACTCAGCCACCCCGGCGCGCCCCCCCCTCTCCCGGCCAGGGGACTCTGGGGGCAGGGGGGTGAGGAGTGACGAATCAGACAGAAGGGCCCTCAGTCACTTGTGCCTGGCGCCCAGGAGCCCGCTCCCTGCCACGCCCCCCCTCGGAGTGGCCCTGGGACCGCTCGCTGCCGCCGCGAGGGAGGCGGCCTGCTGGAATCGCGCCCCAGTGCTGCCGGCCCCGGGCACGCGGCCCTCCCCACGGTGCACCAGCCCTCCGCCGCCTTACCTTTGAAATGAATTCAGTCACTTCAGAGGAAGACTTGGTCACTGATGTTACTGAAGAATCAGACCACAAGACCTTAAAAACAAACAAACAAACAAACAAACAAACCTTAAGAACAGACTCCGCATGCTTAATCCCAGCTCACACGTCCTGGCGCTATTCGCCGGCGCGGGTTTGGCGAGCGCGCCCAGCCCCGGCGTCTCGTGCATCTGCACGTGCCTCGCCTCGTTAGAGAAAGAACAGTCCTCTAACACGAGTCCGCTACGGCTAGGCTCCTAGTTCTACACAATTTGAATCAAGTATCACCGAATTACTCAGGCATGCGGTCTGAGGTGTGCTGAGTTTTAGAAAATCACTGGCCGTTACAAATTGCCTGCCACGCTCGGCCCTCCGCCCACCGGCAGCCCGCGGGCGCTCGGAGTCTCGGCCGGCAAGAGGGCTCTCACCAGACGTGGCCCTTCGGCTATGGACTCGCTGGCCTCCAGGGTTTTGAGAAATTCCTATTCTTTGTGAATTAAAAAACAAGGTGCTTGTGTACGCCAGTGTTTGTCTGTTTCCAGGGGACCTCTGCTCAGGTAAGGCTACGTGGCTCCAGATGCAACACCAACACGCCTCCGGAAATAAGCCCCTCCGTTCAACAGGACGCGCCGGGGCGGGTCAGGGGCCGTGGACACGTGGACAAAACGGGCCCGTCCGCTCTCGGGACGCCACTCGGCTGTGGCGGCAGGACAGGGCGGCGAGTACCAGGAGAGGGAGGCGTCTGCCCCGGGAGGAGGGCCGGGCAGGAGGAACCAGGGACGGGACCCGACGAAGCTCCCTGGAAGTTCCGCGGCACCTGGCACGTGGCCCGCGGCACCCCGGGCCAGGCACGAGCGTCGGGTTTCCCTGCCGGCCCACAGCGCGGTGGCCGGTGTCATTTCCTGTCTCCCCGAGTGCACTCCGCTCCCGGGGCGGGGGCCATCCCCGCCGGCCTCGAAACCTGCGCCCACAGGTGCTGACCCGATGGGGGGGCACCGCGCACGTCGGAGGACGCGTCTGTGCGGAGGAACGCGAGAGTCGCCTTCTGAAAGGCAGGTGAGCAGCACAGAGGGGCCGGCAGGGGACGGGCGGAGGTGGGGCCAGAGCCGGGCCCGTACCACATGCACGGGCACTCTCACATCCAGAAGGAGCTACCGGAGGACTTCAAATCAGGAAATAAAATGACCAAGCGTATTTTATTATGCACACAAAAAGCATTACGTTCACACTGATTTAGAGCAGAGAGCGCCTGGAGATGCCGACCCACCTCTGCCCCCCCTCCACTGCCCCCCGCTCCAGGCTGGACCAGCCCAGGCCCCGCCCCAGCTCCCACGCCGCAGAGCGGGTACTGCCGGGTGAGGAGGACGGGACCTCACGTCCTCGTCTCTGAATTCCCAGCGCCTGCCCGGACTCGCAGACCCGGCGATCGCGGGCATCCTCTGAACTGACCGCTGCGGCGGGGCCTTGCCGCCCAATCTCTGCGCGCCTGCAACGGGGACGCCTAACCGCGTCCCTGCCGGAAACAGGGCAGCCTCACAGCACTGACGAGGAGTCCGGGAGGGGCTCGCTCGCACGCCACCACCAGCATCTCGGGACACGGAACGTCCTCGTCACGAAGACGTCTGACCCAAAGCACTGCCTGCAACTCGCACTTTTCGAAGTAAAACACGTCGTGGAAAACTGCCTTCCTCACAACTCGCGCTCCCGTTTCTAGGATGACTCTCTCCTCTCTTTCCTTCTACACCTGCGTGGCACACATGCATCGCGACCCGACAGCGACAAGAAACCCGACAGCACAGCGCAGCCCGCACACACCGCTTCGTGACGCAACACACAACCTACTTTCCCGGCAACTACTGCTTCACGCAAGCACAGCGACTCCAGCCTGTGTGCTCCTGGTGCGTGTTTCGCTTACAGATGGAGCCGGCACCCCGCCTGGGGCTGTCACAGAGCACGCATGCCACAGGCGGAGCCTCAGCTTGCTCACTCTCAGCAGCAACGCTGGGGTCCCCTCAGGCTGGGGCCCGGGTCCTGGCTGCCCGCCCCTCCCCGCTGCCACGCCTGCCCACGGGCCCTGCTGCACTAGAAGATGGACAGGGCCCTGGAGGGCGTGGAGACACCCCAGAAGTCTCCTCAGGCTCCCCAGGAAACCACTGAGCTGCTTTCTGCTGCTACAGATTGGTTTGCGTTTTCTAGAAGTTTATACAGATGCTCACGACGGACTTACGACATGCTGCAGACTTTCTGTTTTGGAAGGAGTCGTCTGGTCTCTCACAACACAGCCAAGATCCACCGACGCCTCGAGGACCCCGACGGTCACCGCACTCTTCGCCGCCGAGCGCTGGTCCGAGGGGCGGACACAGTTGCACAGTGCGCGCACCCACCCCGCGAGCGGGCACTGGTGCCGTCTGCGGCCTCGTGGTGTTAACACGCAAAAGCTGCTCCGAACATCCATGTGCAAATCTCCTGGAAACACACACGTGATTTCCCTGGGCTTTCACCGAGGCACAGAGCTGATGGTCACGTTGTAGCTGTGGTAGGTTTAACTTTTCAAGAAGCTGCCAAACCATCTTCCAAAGCAGGCACGCTATTTCACGTTCCCGTCACTGAACGAGATTCCAGCTCCTCCCCAGTGCCACCAGCAGGTCTTTGCGCTTCGGCCGTGTGACCCTCAGCACGGGGTCGCTTCCTCCCGCGGTGTGAGCTCGTGTTTTCCTAACGATCGGGGACGCCAAACGTCTTCTCCCACGTGCTTATTCCACACATGCTCCTGGGCAAATTGTCCAAATCTTTCACCCATTTTCTATTGGGTTGTTTGCTTATTATTAAGTTTTGAGAGTATTTATATATTTCAAACGTAAACCCTTCATCAGCTGTGTGATTGGTTAGTGTCTTCTAACCCAGGCCTTGTGTTTTCATTCTCTTCACAGCGCCTCTCAAAGAGCACGTTTCAAAGAGGTTCAATTTATCAGCTTTTATAGATTTATTTTGACATTGTATCTAAGACCTAGTTGTAGGTCTTAGATATAATGTATCTTTACCTAGTTTAAGTATGTAAAGATACAATGTATCTTTACATTGTATGTTCACCTAGTTTAAGTCACAGAGTGTTCTCCTAGAAGTTACATAGCGTTTGGTTTCACACTTAAGTCTAGGATCAATTTTGAGTTAATTTTTGTTTAAGGGCTGACGTGAGGTCAAGGCACGTGGACGTTGGCTCCAGGCTGTCTGTTGAAAAGACCACGCTGTCTCCACTGCACTGCCGAGCCCGCTCCACGCCTTTGTCAAGACTCCACTAGCCGTTTGCATCTGAGCCCGAGTCTGCAGTCTCTCCTCTGTGCCACGCGGCTGTGCTAGGACCCCTTCAGCGACAGCAGGGTCACGATCCTGTACTGAGTGAGTCCTGAAATCGAGTAGTGCGAGTCTCCCAGCCTTTGTCTTCTTTTCAAAATTGTTTTAATTATTCTAGTTCTTTCAATATAATTTTCAGAGTCAACTTGTTGATTTCTAAAATAGAAAAATCCCACTGGGATATTTTTGGCGGGGGGAAGGGAGGGGTTTCATTCGGGATGAGAGAAAGTACGTTTAAAGACATGTGGAATCATCTTCTCACGCTGCCCTGTGGTTTGCCTTCTCGGCAGAGCGACAGTCCTAGCGCTGCCGGCTGCGAGCTGCCCCGGCAAGTCCCCGGGGCCGCCTGACCGGCAGAGGGTTCCACTTCTCCTAGAGGACGGGAGGCCCAAATCTGCGGTACATGGGCAGTGACGCCATCGGGGTTTTACGAGCAGCCATGTATTTAAGAGTATAAGGGCACGGGAAACCAACAACGGCCAAACGGGCACGCACTTCAAGCCGTGTCAGTGAACAGTGCGTTTTGTAACTAATAAGACACACTTTCAACAGATGCTGATATTGACAGACTCTCTTCCTTTGTGCCTTGAATCACCGCCCCACGCAACACGTGTGGCTCAGGCTGCAAATTCCTAGGCGTACCCAGTGAGTGCCCCGAAAGGAGCCGAGCTGGAGCGGGGGAGGAGGATTATCAGCGCCCCACGCACAGGGACACCGCCGGTTATCACATCTCGGGAGTCAGCGCCCCAGGCAAATAAAGCTTTGTCTGCGAGGAGTCCCGAAACAGCTCGGTGCCCCTACTCGGAGGAGAGAACGTCTTAAACGGAACGCCTAACGCTAGACAGGGTCAGCGCCGTCCGCACCGAGCAGCGGCTACTCTAGTGCCGCCACCGCGGCCCGAGCAGCCCCCGTCCCATCTGCCGTCAGCGCTCGGGCGCCATGCTTGCCCCGACCCACCCCGCCCCACCCCGCCCCACCCCCGCCTGCCCCGCGGCTGCCGCGCCCTGCATGGCTCCAGCAGAGCTCTCTGCTCCGGCCGCGGCCCAGAGAGGCCGAGCGCATCTCGCCAAAGCTCAGTCCTCACAGAACAGCGGGCGGCGGTCACGCTGTCCGAAGTCGCCGCATCCCACACCGCGAGGCCGTGACTCCCTTGCCGCGACGACGGGACCGAGGACTGGGAGCGACTCCACGCCCGGGCCTGGGCCGTGCCCTGCTGCCGCGGGACTCTCTTCCAAGTGAACGGCCTGCGGGAGGCCGACAGGGACCCGCTGAGGCGGCCAGCGCAGGGCGGACTGGAGGGATGGAGGGAAGGAGCGAAGCGCGGGCGGCAGGCTCCGGGCTCCGGGGTCAGCGCCGGGCTCCGGGCACTCAGGTCGCCCCAGTGCCGCACGGCCTCTGCCCTCCTGGCTGCGACGGCCCCCACAGCGAGAAAAGACCAGTCTGCGGCGTGGTGACCGATTCTCAGAGTTCAGCGTCTCCCAGACCAGACGAAGATTTATAGCTTTTAGTGGTGAAAGGATTGAAGCACTCGGACGCGGCTGCACCAGTTAACAAATCGGTGGACCCACACAGTGTGCCCGCTAGGCACAACCCGAAGCTTCTGTCCCCGAGAACGCCGTGCGGCAGCGCCAGGAGCGGCCTGAGGGGCAGTCGGGACCCAGCAGGTGACGGGGACGGCCTGGCCACAACGGGGGCGGGGCAGGGCACCGGCCACCTCTCTCACAGCCAAGTAGGGCCACGAAGCTCAATCCTGGCCAAGGAAACACAGTGCACGTGTCTAGGGCCCGCCTTCAGGAATGTGCCTCAAAACAGAGATAAACAGTAACCCTTCTCCTCGGTCCCCAGCACCCTGCTGCCCAGACTGGAAACGGGGGGACAGAGCCCTCGCCAGGACCCCGAGGCGAGGGCACATGGGGGCGTCAGGGCGATGACCCGGCGGGCGCGGCCCTGAGGCTCCGACGGGCCCAGCCTCGGCCTCCAGTGCGCCGCGTCCCGCGTGGGACAGAGACCGACTCTGAGTGGGTTGCCCTGCCAGGACGGTCTCCACCCCCGCGCACGACACACCTCCGCTCTCACAACCCTTCGTCTTACCCGGCTCTGGTGCCCGGCCACCAGCGCCCAAGCCTGTCGGTGCAGAGAACCATCCCTGCATGACCACGGAGCCTTTGCCGTCCAGTCTTCACACCAGGCACTGGGTCCAGCTCATCCTCGGGAACCCCCAGGCACGTGCTGTCGGCCTCCGCCCACCCCCGGGCACACACCCCGATGGACAGACGGACAGACGGAGCCGCCAGGCCAGGCCTGTCCCCGCAGAGCCCACACGCGTGCGGGGGTGGGGGGGAACAGCCCCGCCCTGGACACGGCCCACCGGGCGCTGCCGGCACCGGTGCGGGGCCTCGCAGAACGGCCCGGATTCTACTTAGACAGACAAAGCCCCCGTTCTCGGAGGCGTTTCCTTCCCATCCCTTAGAGGAGAGAGGGAAAAAAAACTGAGCGTCTTACCTCAAAGGAACATTCAACATTTCTGTCATTTTTTGTGTGTGACAATCCCTTCAGGTCTATCTTTTCAACACTCACTGTAAAAGCAAAAAAGAACAGAAAACAAAAAACAAATTATACAAATGAAACAAGAGCTTGGAGCGCACGCGCGATCATCACTTCGCCTTTGGCGCCGCGGCGGTTTCGGCGCGGAGGCTGTCGCCGTGGCCCCACCGCATCCCGCACAGTCGGGGGCGGCCGGCGCCCACGGACGGCGAGTTCAAACGCGGAACGGAAAGCGCAGACGAAGCACAAAACCGGATCACAGAGGAGGAAGGGCAGGGACCAGAGCTCCAGCGAGCCCCGGCCCGCCGCGCCGGGCGTCTGGCGGCTGCCTCCGCCCCTCCCGGCAGCAGCGCCCCGCGAGAATCCGACAAACGAATGCTCGACCCTTTCCACCGCGGCGACATTTCTGCGAGTGCGCGGGCGGTCGCCCGGAGAGCTGGACGGACACGTCCCCGCCCTCGTCTGACGGCACCCAGGACGGGGAGGGGCCGGCGCGAGACTGCCCCGAGCCAGCGCCCCCTCGTCCCTCCCTCTCCACACACACACACACACACACACACACACACACACACACACGGG